>JANHAO010003981.1:0-25098 GCA_026873985.1 Saraca asoca
TAAGGGCAAGATCTGATTTAAATTTTGCATTATAAATTGTCTACCACTCTTTAAATCCTTATACTACTTAATTAGGGACCTGACATTGCCAAATTGGAGCGTTCATTCAAACAACAATCTAATGGCTCTAGAAATAAGGTTTCAATTTCCTGGGTGCTATTGGCAAGGTAAACACCAACTTTTCTATCTTTTGGTATCTTACCTCAGCACTATGCAAAGTGTAACTTATGAAGTATATTGGCCTTTACTCTCATTCACTTTCTTGGATAAGAACATAACTCATTGCCTCTGCTGTGGTTGCTAGATATATGATAGAGTTTCCTTTAACTCTATCCTAAGTAAGTATAGGTGGTGTGATTAGGAAATTTTTTAAATCTGGAAAAGCTTTCTCACAGTCACTAGTCCATTTAAAATTTTTAACATTTTTAAGCAACTTAAAGAAAGGGGCATGTTTATCTGCTGACCAAGACATAAACTATGCAAGGGTTGTGACCCTTCCATTGAGCATCTACATTTCCCTTAAGTTTGTTAGGCTTCACATGTTAATTATAGCTTGACACTTGGAGGGGTTGGCCTTAATGCCTCACTTGGTAATCATGAATCCCAAAAACTTTCCTGCTTTCACCCCAAATGTACATTTCTTTAGGTTTAACCTCATTTGAAACCTTTTCAAAGTTTTAAAAGTTTCTTCAAGATCTTACCAATGTTGCTCTAGACTTGTTGATTTGATTATCATGTCATCCACATACACTTCCATATGTCAATCTATTTTCTTCATAATAACTTTATTCATCATCATCTAATACATTGTCCCTTCATTCTTTAAATCAAATGGCATAACCCTATAATAGAAAGTTCCTTGGTTGATAATGAATGTGGTTTTTCTCTCATGCTCTAGATGCATCTTCAATTAATTGTATCCCAAAAATGCATCTTTAGAGCTAAGAACTTCAAATCCTATGGCATTATCCACCAACTAATCAATATTTGGGAGTGGGTATGAATCTTTTGGACACACTTTGTTAAGGTTTGTAAAATTTGAGCACATCCTCCACCCCTGTGGCTTTCTTTACCAAAACTACATTCACCAACCAGGTAGTGTGTGAGATTTTCCTGATGAACCCTACATCTAGCAACTTTTTTACTTCTACCTTTACAACATTTTGTCATTTGGGGCTATGGTTCCTTTTTTCTGGTGAATGGGCTTGACATTTGAATTGATCAATAGTTTATGGCAGGCCATTTTTGGATTTGTCCCTGGCATATCAGCAAGCATCAATGCAAACACCTTACAATGATTCTACAAGAGTTCCATAAGTCGACCCTGGCTTTGCCCTTTCAAATCTACTCTAATTTTCATCGTTCTTTCGTCACCATCCCAGAAAATTTGTACTTCTTCTACCTCTAAACTTGACTTTAGTTGACTAGGATTACCTTACTAAACATCAAGCAATACAACATTTACCATTTGACACTCACCCATTTTTTCATTGCTAGGGCTGATTTCGTCTTACTAGTGTCACTCAAAGTTTTAGCTAGGCTAGGCATATAACACTTCCAGGCTACTTGTTGATCAACTTCCACCTCCCTAATTCCTCCTTCTATAGGGAACTTCATCAACAAATGAGGAGTAGAGATGATAGTCCCCTGCCTACTTTAGAGACGATCAACTGAGGAAAACATTATAAGCACTATTGGGTGTTGCCACTATAAGGAATGTGACATCCAAATTCTTTGCCAATGGCTATGTCCCCAAAGATAATTTGAGATGGTCATTTTTCCTTCCACTTGCACCTATCCTCTAGTGAAACTTACTAAAACACCTATGTAAGGTTTATACATACTAAGAGGAATGTTTAAAGCATTAACAGTATGCAAATATAGGATGTCAATAGAACTTTCTTGATCTACAAGTATGCTTTGGATGATAAAGTTGTGTAGTAGAGAGAAGATAACCATTGGATCTTTATGATCCTTATCAATATCACAAAAATCATGCTCTATGAAGCAAATTGGTTCATACTATTCTTTTCTTCTTTTTCCTGCCATAGCCATTACTGCTCTCAGATGTCTCGTTCTGGCATTGCCAAAGACTCTTCCTCCTACAAATCCCCTAGCTATTATGCCCAAGATGAGAGAGATTGGCTCAACCACCTTGCTATCCAGCCAACCAAGGTGTAGGGATTGCTCCTTCTCTTTTTCTTCTCTTTTCCCCTCTCTCTTGAAACTTCCTACATTTGGACAAATGACCATGCCTTATCAACTCTTCAATCTCATCTTTCAAAAACTTCCTACATTTGGACAAATGACCATGCCTTATCAACTCTTCAATCTTATCTTTCAAAGTAACACACTCGTTAGTGCTCGTAATCTCGATGAAATTTACAAAACTTAGATTTATTTGCATGCAGGAACTTCCTATGCTTGTACAATGGAAACTTCATCAGCTTGGTTCCTCACACATCTCGCACTATGCTACTGATTAGGACATTCAACAATTCATATCTGTTAAACTACCCTCACGAGGTCCCCTCTCCTACTCGGGAAGCCTCTCTCTAGAAGGTGTACTATCTGATTATGTATGCTCTACTTGTCAATGAGCAATCTTAACTTTCTCTACATTGATGTACTTTTTTGCCCTACTTAAGAGTTTTGAAAGGAAGATTGTAGAATGCTTGGCCAAAGAAAGAGAGACATGACCTGAACAAAAACTTGCACTAATCTAATGAATGGCCACCCCTTCATTAAAATCCTAGATATCTAGTGCTAAAGTGTTAAAGTAAGCTAAGTACTCCTTAAGAGTCTCATGATGTCCCTAATAGAAATTGACTAGAGCAGTCGAAGTCTTCCTTAAGGCTTGGCTAGTAACAAAATGTGTAGAGAAAGCTTCAGCAAGCTAGTAGAAATTGTCAACCGACTATTGAGGCAAGGTGGTAAACCACCATAAGCCAACCTTTTTGAGAGGGGTAGGGAAAGCTCTATACATTATAGTATCCAAAGCACCAAAAAATAGCATTGATGCCCAGAAAGCTTCTAAGTGCTCCTACAGATCTGTCATCCCATCATACAGATCTATATGCATTGGTGGTTTGAAGTAGGCAAGAGAGCAATCATGATAGTCATAGAAAATGAGTTACTCTCTTCTTGGCAAGAGGATAGTTATCTAGGAGTCTAGGTGAGGTCCACAGTAAGGTTGAGTAGGTCATAAGGTTCATGAGTATAGAGCATATGGTGGCAAACATCAACCATCTACGGTGGGGTAAAGGAAAGATTAGGGACAATCGACCCCACCAAGGTTAGAATCTAAGAGGTTTGTGGGAGGTGGAAGTAGGGGTTCAAAAATGGATGCTCAACAATTGCTATAGGTAGAGTGAGAGTTAGAACAAAGGACTGTAATTGTAAGGGTAGTGCATGAGGTAATTAAAATTGGTGAGTTTGCTAGTTTAGGAATGCAATTTGGTGGAGCTATTTATGGTGTGATTGAGGTTAACTTCTTGGAGAAAAGGAGTTGGAGAAGTAGGAGGTGGTGGAAATAGAGTGGACTGCACTCAAGCACAATGGAAGGCATCTAACTCTTCATGCAACTTGCACACCTACTTCGCAAGCACATCACACTCAAGTTTGGCAGTAATCTGACAAGCCTTTTCTAACATCCAGTCCTTATGGTGATCATCTCTAGCTTGTTCACAACAACATGCACATCTGGCAGGGAGCCTGAGAGGATTAGCAATGGGATCAATGAGATATTGTGGTGGTTGGAAAAACTACAAATGACACCAAATGAAACTCCTTCACTAGCTGGGTGGACCGGTGAAGTGAAGCAAGCTACTTGTAAGCATAGCAAGGTCAGTTGTACATGATGAAAGTGGTCCATCGAGCCTGCTCCAATGATTAAGTTAATATTTCAGTCAAGTTTCAGTAAGTATGCAGAGGATGATCAAAAGAGGGATACTTGCTTGTATTTATAGGTGTCAAACGTGCCATTAGCATGCTCTTGAGGGAATGGGGCATTACCACATGTCTGCTATGCATTGGTAACATTAGTAAGAATCTCGTTAGACAGTTACTGGTGTCACATTGTTCATACAAACCTGATCATACCTTTTGTCATGCATTATTGAGTGGTTGGTGCTTAAAGTTCTCAACTAACCTCGTGGCTAAGGTCGTTTGACTAGGTGGGATAGCTTACCAGTAGAGGTAACCTATGTTGAATGCTAATTCCTTAACCAATCCTGACCAATCGACTATAGGTTGAACAACCACAAATTGTGCACTATTTTAGGCTATGTCAATCAGCATGATTTTGAATTGGTATAACTTGGCAAATTTGTGAGTCTACTTAGGTATTTGAAATTTACTTGTTCATTTAGTTTTTTATTTTCATAGTTTTGTACTTTAATTTATGTTTGATCTCTTCATTTCAAAGGAGGATGGTTAACTTGAAACATTTCTTTCACTAAAAATTGTTGCTAATAAATTAAGCTACATCTCATACAAAATAATGAGTCAATTGCAAATTTTGTCAAATCAAATATATGAGAGATATCATTACAAAGAAGTACATATTTTTGTGTTCAAACATTTTTCAAATTCGTATACTTATTCAAATAGTCTAGCCATCATAATTACTAGAATTAAGTTATTGTTTCATTTGTTGTTAGCTTTTGTGTAAACTGTTTTCAAATGTTTTCCACCAATGACATATTTGGGATGTCAAATAATATAGGAATCATCCATTCCTAAGATCCTTTGCAATCAATTAAGGAAATTGAACTTGGTTCCATCATTTTATTCATCTGAGGTTTCATGTCTTATAGTATTTGGAATTTATTTAATTGTAAGTGCATTCTCAAATAATATATAAACTTTAAAAAAAAATCAACATTCAAATTTTACTCTTAGCTATGTTAAGCATTATCTATTAAATGTTAGTTGTTTATAATAGTGAAAAATATATTTAATATTGTATTTATATTTTTTTTATTAATCCTATTTGATGTTTAAAAAAATTCAACAAAGTTTTTTAAAACTATCATTTAATAATATTTAAACATGAATACTATGATTTATATCAAGAGGTGTTGTGGGTGAAAATTGATCTCATAAAAGTAGGTCGAACACCTAGCGGAAGCCAAGTCTGCATTAGGGGACATCCAGCTTGTTGAAGATGAGAGCGTGAGGTCTTGGCTCATGTGCTCAGCAAATTGCTCCGCTAAGTCCCAGCTCACATATAATTTGGGCTCACCCCACCAGCCTCAAGCCTAACCTCGCTATTTGAAGAATAGTAGCAATCCTGTTTTAGGGATCTCATTTCATGAAGACAAAGCATCTCCCTAGGCCAAAAAGCTCCGTGAGATGGAGTTCTAGACAGGCTCGTGTCAAGCCTGTATTTTAGCCAATAAGAGGGGCCCACTCCATAGAAAGTAGCCTGTAGTAGCCAATTTGTAGTAGTCTAGAGAGTCTTGTTCATTTATTATTTGATGTAATAGAATTGCAACTTGTAATCATTGCATGTAACCTTTCTTCCTCTATAAATAGGGAAATCACTGTTAGAAGAGGAAGGGGGAGCTCGAAATAGTTAAGAAAAAACTCTGTAAACTTTCTTTTAGTCTAATAAAACTTCACTGTGGATGTAAGGTTCGGTGCTACTTGGATTTAGCCGAACCACATTAAAAATATTGTCTGCGATTGCCCTTCTTTCTCTCCATAGTCTTCATCTCTCGTTTGGTTTATTAGAAAATAGTTTAGGGGTTCAAGAACCAATCACAGTTGACTGGAGTTTAGTAGAACCAGATTCCACTGTCAACATTTTGGTGCTAGAAGGAATCTATTTTCTGAATCATCTTTCCTATCCAGTTACAATGACTTAAGGAAGGGTCACCACGAGTTCCAGCACTCAGGTTGTCCAACCAATAGACCCCCAGCCACCACTTGACGACATGGTAAGAGAGCTAGCTAAAACTGTTAAAGCACTAGCATAAGCGCAAGCCTAGGATGCACAAAAGCAAGAAGAAATCGTAGCACAGCTCTAGCAATTACATGAAAAAGCTTGGAAGGAGACCCATGAAAACCAACACAACCAATGATCTGGGGGCTCGCAACAAGCTAAGAGCTTTGGCCGCCAGTCCGAAGCTTGGGATCCAATAATGAAGCAAGTTCTCCAAAGGCTAGAACAGTTGGAGGAGCATCCCCAATGTTAGAATAATCAATCTCGCTATGAGGAAAGCTCGCCATTCTTTGTGGAGATCAAAATGCAGCCCCTTCCATAGAAACTTAAAGTGCCTGTGATCCCACTGTATGATGGAAACAATGACCCATGCAACCACTTAGATGCATTCAATGTTCAGATGGATCTTCAAACAACTGACCCTTAGTCAAATGTCACGTCTTCCCAGCCATGTTGGGAGGTATACCTTGAGCATGGTTCAAAAGCCTCCTAGCTTATAGCATTAATGGCTGGGAAGAATGTCAAAAGAAATTTGTCAACCAATATCAGGTGTTGAAGAGGCAACTCATGCCCCCTACCATCTTGCAATGATCTTTCAATGTAAGGGCGAATCACGAAAAGATTACATAGCCAGGTTCAGGCATGAAGCCAACTCCACAAGAATTCCTTCAGAGGAAAGCATTTTAACAGCAATCTCAGTGGGACTCTACAAGGATAGGAAGTTGTACAAAAGCCTTTGCAAGTACCCAGCTCGAGATCTTGCTAAATTCTATGAGTGAGCTGCCAAGCAAATAAGGTGGGAGGAAACCTTTAGAATAGAGGAGCCCAAGCAACAAGATTGTTGGTAGGGACAAATTTTATAATGACCACTGAGCAACGAGATTGTTGTCTCGCTGAGCAACGAGATTGCTGTCTCACTGAGCAAGAAGATTGCTACAAGACTGATTACTATCCCATTGAGCAACAAGATTGTTACAAGACTAAGCAACGAGATTGTTGTGGTACAAATTTGACTAATATGCGATCTCATCTTGCAAAGAGCTATCATCTCACTGAGGTGTGGAGACACTACCAAATGCTTGAAAGAGCTCGCACAGGTGCAAAGATGCTATAAATTCATTACAGCTGTCATGTGAACAAGTAATCATAGCTCACTAGTGAGATGCTTCCAGGCGTAGCTCGCATATGACCTGGCTGAAATTTACTTATCATCGATTAAGACAACCATATGCTAAAGTTCACACAAAGGTTACGGTTGATTGGCCATGCAAGCATTTCATTAATTTGTAGCAATGTACATTATCATCAGAAGCAGATGAAAGCATCCAATACAACATTCAAGAGTTATATAGAAAAAGCTCATTCACTAAAGGCCTCACTTAAGGAGGCAAAATTTACATCAGGAGATCTAAGATACAAGATCAAAAGCCAAAAGAGCCTAGAGCCATTGTTGAAGGTAGAAAGCCAATTATTAGAGACAAACTCCCACCGACCAGAAGACCAGCGAGCCTGATTACTCCTACTTACATCCCTCCTCAGCTAGTGGTTCCTCCTAGACTAGACCTAGAACAATTCAAAAAGGTGCTAGGAGTCTAGCTGGTAAGGCTAGAAATCATGGTAAAGCCGTGAAGAAATAATTCATGATCTACACAAGATCTCCACTGTGGCTAGCATAAAGAGCTATCCACAACAACCATGTGCAGTAGGCTATCCACGCTTCAAAGCCCCGTGTAATAGGCCATGTATGCCTTAGTGCTTCATGAAAGTCAAACTAGCAAAGGTATTCAGGGGCTTAACCAACATGTCCATTTGATCATGAAGAAGCAAGAAGAGCTTCCCAGGCCTTATAAACTAATTTGGGTTTAGTGAATGACCCGGTGGATAAAAGACCATGCTTGATCAAACGATCCCAAGAAAATTAGATTGCCATGCCAATGGCTAGAAGGCAAGGTCAGAAAAAGAAGTATAGCCAAATTCAGATAAAATGAAAGATTGAAAGATTGAAATGACAACGTGACAGAGCAAGGATTTTGACTAAATAGCAAAAGTTGCAACTCCCAGTTTGTGAAGCAAACTGAGAGTTAGGGGGCTTATGTTATGGGTGAAAATCAGTCTCGTAAAAGTAGGCTGAAGGCCCAACAGAAGCCAAGTCTGCATTAGGGGACATCTAGCTCGTTGAAGATGAGAGTGCAAGGTCCCAGCTCACATGTTTGGCAAATTGCTCCACCAAGTCCCAACTCACACGTAATTCAGGCTCGCCCCACCAACCTCAAGCCTAACCTTGCTATTTGAAGAACAACAACAATTCTGCATTAGGGATCATGGTTTGTGAAGATAAAGCATCTCCCTAGGCCAAAAAGCTCAATGAGATGGAGTTCCAGATAGGCTCGCATCAAGCTTGTATTCTAGCCAACAAGAGGGACCCACTCTATAGAAAGCTACTTGCAGTAGCCAATTTGCAGTAGTCTAGAGAGTCTTGTTCATTTATTATTTAATGTAACAGAATTGCAACTTGTAATCATTGTATGTAACCATTCTTCCTCTATAAATAGGGAAATCATTATTAAAGGAGGAAGGGGGAGGTCAAAATAGCTAAGCTAAAACTCTGTAAACTTTCTTTCAATCTAATAAAACTTTGCCATGGACGTAGGGTCCGTTGCTGCCTGGATTTAGCCAAATCATGTTAAAAATATTATTTGCCATTGCCATTCTTTCTCTCCATAGTCTTTGTCTCTCGTTCGATTTATTAGAAAATAGTTTAGGGGATCAAGAATCGATCACAGTTGACTGGAGTTTGGCAAAACCAGATTCCACCATCAACAAAGGCAAATAATTATATGTTAATGTTGGTTATTTGTTGATTCTAATTATATCTCTTAGTAATGAGAGCTTAGGTAGTATGTTTAGGTTTGGCCTTCCAAAAATCATTTATATATATTTCTTTTTGGAATATGACACAATCTTAATATTCCTTTTTTATTTTGTTTGATAGTGTTGATGATCGAATCCAGTGAACTCAAGTTCAGGGCCCCAAACTACAAATTTGAACATGAAAAAGAAAGAGAGAGAGGAAGAACAGGAAGACACCAGAAGATTTTAACATGGTTTGGCTAAAGTCAGTTTGACCCCTATGTCCATGGCTTTTATTACTCTTTGCTGAGTGTTTTGTCTCTGATGATTAAATGTGTCATGGACAATCATTTCATCCCCTTTTATAATGGTTGGGGGGTTACAGTTTGAACATAAATCTATAATAGATAAGTCTCATGACTTGATCAGGATTACATAATAGATAAGGGTTAATAGTTATAATGGACTTCCATTAGAGTAGGAAACTAAATGGTTCTTCCTAAATTGTCGATTGTGGATGCATGCTTTGATCTATGAGCTAAGCCTTATTCTCAATGACCAAGGTGGCTGCTTTGACCCATATTTGACTAGTGACCTTAGCTCAAATTTAGTGACTTGATGTCTTGGTCCAACAACCTCAATCCCAAGTGAGCTGGGCCCTTATTAACTAAGTCCGTCCATTGGGCTTTTACCAGTCCATTTATGTAATTCCAAAAATACCCATAACATTAGCCCTTTAACTCTCAATATGATCTACGAATTGGGAGCTGTAGTTTGCTGGTAAAAGCTATCAACTGTGATTTGTTTTGCCATTGTTTGGACTCTTGTCCTTTCATTTCATTTATGTTGTGCCTGCCCATGTCATCATTTTTGCATTTAATGTGTGCATTTTTTCATAGCCATTAGTGCAGCAATGATAGAGCCTTACTTTTCACTGGACCATTAGATCAAGGGTAGTTATCAGTCTCCTGATCTAATAGTGAGGCTAATTGAGTTATATGTGGTGACGAAAACCCTTTTTCCCTCTTACTTGTTGCTTTTGAAAACTTGCACTTCAATTTCTTGCTTGCTTTTCAAGCTCTCATCCAATCACCACCATTCTTTATCCTTTCTGCTTCACTAAGACTGCAACCTTTTAGTTCAGTTTGCCAGAAATTGATCGTGCTCGTCGTGCTCTTTTATGGATTCTCTTTTCTGGGCCCATCTCATTTTGTTGATTTAGTAAGTATTCTAAACACAATCTTGGTTCGAAGCTTCTACTTTTTGTGAATGTTTTACTTTATGGGTTTTTCGATATCCGATGGCTTGGTTTGGTAATGTATGCTCAAGAGTTGTTAGGAAATTTTTTCCTACTGATTGGCTCTGTAGTATGTTTATATGCTTGTCATTGTTTCTGGAACTGGCGTTTGTCTAATAAAATGCTTGTAGGTCTTAAGGCCATAGATTATTGAGTTTGGCCCTTTTTCTATCTCCCTGGTTTTAGTGACATGATAGGTTTATTGGTCGAGCCCCCCCACACTTCCAACGGTCTAGGTTTTAGATGATATATGGCATGTATGGCTTGCTACATAGGGTATTCCTTGTTAGCTTTAGCCTTTAGGTATGGTCTACTTTTAGCAACCTGATCATTCCTTCTTCTATTATAGATGGTAGGTCATAGACGTCGAGGTCACCAGATAGGAAGTGCTAAAGATTTTGACTCTCTAGCCCGAAGTGGGGAGTTGATGCATTTCATAAATGATGTGACCTTAGGGAGTGGTGAGGTCACTAAGAGGTTCAAAGCTCGTCCTAACCCTAGTGAGGGCCAACAGATTGTTAAGAGTTCAAGGTCTCCAGACCACTCAGTGTTCAAGCACCACCCTTTGATCATTAAACTTGATAAGCTTAGGGGTATAGTTGAAACATTCCATCTTCCTAAGGGCTGTCGTATTATGGAACTTTCTCCTATTGATCAGGCAGCTTATCCTCCTCTAGGATTCATTGCTATTAGTACCCACCATCTTGCTACTAGGCTTAGGCTCCTGGTCCATCCTTATCTTGTAGATTTGTTGAATAAATTGAAACTCTCCCCCTTTTAGCTCACACTAAATTCATATTCTTAGCTCACCTCCTTCACCCTCTTATACTTTAGGAATAATCTCCCTCTTCCTCTAGTCAAGATGCTTTGCTATTAGTTTAACATTAAGAGTATGGGCCAGCATGATGGAATTTACTACCTGACGACTTATCAGACCAAGTTTAAGAGTATCTTGCCACAAGGTGATACTAAGGACAAGTCCAATGTAGGGAACTACAAATCCCATTGGTTCTATATTTCATGCCCTTCTCTGCATCATCTTCATAGTTCTAGTTTCATCCTTACTCCTAGTAAGCAAGCTAGGAACATGCGAGCTCCTCTTTGACTTTAACTTCTTATTCCATTTTGCAGACGGAGCTAGCAAGGAGAAATTGGTGTTAGAGGCTGAGGGGGTTCAAGTGCTGGGCCAGTTCGTCACTATAGATGATCTGAAGAATGATCTCCAATTTGACAAGGATCTCCTATGGTCGCATAAGCTTGCTCCAACTTTGAACATCAAGCTCACCAAGGACATCAAAGCTTGTGGATCTAGGGATGTCAATCCAACAAATTTTGAGGAATATGAAAACATGTTGAGGCTCAACCTCTAAATGCCCTAAACCTCTTGTTCTACTCATTCTACTATTGCTGCAACTTCATCATCCCTTACTGCTACTACAGCCCTTGCTGTGGCTAGTGAATCTTTTCCAGCCATAGTGATAGCATCCCCTTAAGTGTTGGCTCCCACCTTGCATCCTGAGGTGTTTGAAGTGATTAAGGAGGTCAAATCTCCATCCGATCCCCCTGCCAAAAAATAAAGGGTAGACAAGGGGAAGAGGGTTATTGTCATTGCGAAGGATGTGACACCCAAGGTCGAGGCCGAGGAGTGACCTGCCAGCCTTGGGCCAAAGACAGGGGAGTACTTCAACTTTCTACGGGATAATGTTGAGTTGATCATGGGGCCTCACAATAGGGCCAAAGTGTTGGAGTTAGAGGAATCCTTGGGGGAAGGATTGATGAGTTATGCAGCTCGACATGTCCTATTGGTAAGTAAAGTCCCTTCAACTTGGTTCTCTCATCTCTTTGTAATTCTGACTTGATCATTTGATTTTTCAAGGATTCCTAGCAACAATAAAATCGAAGAAAATGCTTCAAGCTTGGGACAAGGGGAAGAAAAAGCTTGGGAAAAACTTGGCTATGATGACTACCGAGGTGCTAGAATTCAAGAAAAAGCTAGAGATTCTAAAGTCACTAGGAAAGAAGCCAAGGAAGCCTTAGCTCGTGAGATGGCAAATTGTAAGTTGTCTCATCCAACCTATATAAAATGGTTAATGAGCTGATGAGAGTAAAGGGCAACCTAGATGTAATGATGCAATGAGTTAAGGCTTCTAAGGGGGAATATGAGGTGGCCTGGAGTGAAGCTACTTTGGCTAAAGAAGAGGTCACTCAATCTAAGGCAAAGACCGTTGCACTGATTGTGAAAGCTAGAGAAGAGGTGGTGTTTAAGGCCACTGTTGGCTTCTTGTTTACTTTGTGAGAGGAGCATCTGAAGATGGATTTTTTCTTCTTCAGTAGAAATGTTCTTGAGTTCATTAATGGCTTTGAAGAGGACGTGAAGGCTATTTCTCCCAATAGGGGTTCGTAGTTAGTAGGTGGAGCTTCTCCAGCTCGGGACCTGATTCTAAAAGAGAGTAGCTCGTAGGTCATAGGGACTACTGATGATCAAACAGTGGTTGACTTGCCTATCTCACATATAGACCCTCCAGACCATAGCACAACTTCCAAAGGTGAATCTTCCTCATAGGCCATAGTCTATAGCTTTCTTTGAATGTAATTCTAAATCTTTACACGTGAATTCTCTTTGTTGAGGGGAATCTTTTAATGGGTTTTTTCATAATATTTGTGCTCTATCCTTTATTCATCCAGATTTCCATAGTTGTTTATTCAGTAGTTTGCAAACGATATGATGTAAGTTGACATGAATGAGTTCATGCAAATCATGGCTTAATGATTATTAGTTAAAATGGATGTCTAGTAGGTTAATCGACCAATAACTTTGTTATTGTCAAGATGAATGTTTGAGTAAGTCATAGATGTTGAATAACTGGTCACATGGAATGCCAAGTAGTAGGTCATATGTGGTGCTGAATAGTAAGTCACATACGGTGCCAAAAAGTAAGTCGCATGCGATGCCAAATAATAGGTTGCATGCGGTGCCAAGTAGTAGGTCATATGTGGTACCGAGTAGTTGGTCACATATAGTGCCAAAAATAGGTTGCATGCGATGCCGAATAGTAGGTCGCATACGGTGCTAAGTACTAGGTCATATGCAGTGTCGAATAGCTAGCCACATATAGTGCCAAAAAATAAGTCACATGCGATGCCAAATAGTTGGTTGCATACAGTGCCAAAAAGTAGGTCACATGCGGTGCCAAGTAGTGGGTCATATGCAGTGCTGAATAGTTGGTCACATATGGTGCCAAAAGTAGGTCGCATGTAGTGCCAAGTAGTAGGTCATATGCGGTGCCAAATAGTAGGTCACATGCAATGCTAAGTAGTAGGTTGTTTGCAATGCCAAATAGTTGGTTGTATACAGTGCCAAAAGTAGGTCGCATGTGGTGTCAAATAGTAGGTCACATGTGGTGCTAAGTAGTAGGTCATATGCGGTGCTAAATAGTTGGTCGTAGGCAATGTTGAATAGTTGGTCGCATGCAGTGCCAAGTAGTAGGTTGCATACGGTGCTAAATAGTTAGTCACATACGGTGTGAAATTTTTGTAGGTACATCAAGTTAAATGTCCTTTCCAGACTAGAAGGGCAAGTGTTCACTTTCGAACTAGAAGGGCAATAGCTTGCTTCCAGTTTAGAAGGGTGATAGCTCACTTCCTGGTTAGAATTCTATAAAAATCTATTTAGAAATTAGTAACAATTATAAAAATTTAAAAACATTGATGGTCTTATTAATTTCAAAATAATGTTATAGGACTAGATAAGCAATATTCAAATTCATAGATCATTTGGGTGAAGATGTCCAGTATCTCATGGCTTTCAACCAAAAATCTCATTAACCTTCCTCCCTCTTATCCCTAGCTTGATTTCATCTTTATAGTAGCGTCAGGCTATGTGTTTATCACCTCGCACAAATTCGACTCCAGTAGGGGTCAGGAATCTAATGGTAAGTGTTTTAGTAGATGTGACCATGTCCAGGTCATTGATTGTAGGTTGCCCAAGCACCACATTATATACTAAGGGATAGTCGATGATCAGAAAGTCTGCCAAGATAGTTACCTGGAAACCTGAGTCTCTAAGAGTAATAGGAAGCTTGATCTACCCTACTGGTAGTGTTGCATCTCCTGTAAAGCCATAAAAGGACTCTGTGGAAGGCTTCAGTTGATTTGAGCTTAGACCCATCTGTTCAAAACATCCCTTTTACATGAAGTTCACTAAATTACCTATATCGATTATAATTCTTCACACCTCGATGTTACCAATCTTGGCTCAGATAATTAGTGCGCCATTATGGGAGAATGTATCCCTTGTCTATCCTCATCTTTGAAGGTGATGCTGTCTGAGCCTATCCTTGCTTTCTTAGTGGGACCCTCAAATTCACTATGTCGAGTAAATAGGACATGATTTGCTTCTCGTGCGTAGCATTCGTGCAACCTGTTTGAAATGCTTACAATGTTAGGCCCACCATGAATGGTAAATATAGTTCTTACTGAGGGCACCTCCTCCTACTCAGGAGTCCGTTGGCACTGCTATTGTGCTGGTCAATGTTCCATAGGTCACACCACATAATCCCCTAAACAACCTTTCTTGATTAGGTCCTTAATCGCATCCTTGAGTGTCGTGCATTCCAAAGTGTTGTGCCTAATTCTGTCATGATAAGCACAATATTTGTTCTTATTTTTGAACTAGTCAAGGGTTTAGGCTTCCCAAAATCCTCCCTATCCTTTTTTGTCACAAAAGTCCTTTCTAGAGTGTCCAATAAGGCACTATAGCTATCATGGTGACCCTTATGCTGAGATCGCTTATTCTTGGCCTTCTTTGCAACCTAATTTTCAAGGTCATCATCTTGACCCTCCTTGCTGTTCCTAGTATTGCCCCTTTTTTCTCTGGTTGGAGCTATTTGCCTTGTCATTAGGCTTAGGGCCAAAGGTTTCCTCTCACCTAATCTCTTTGGTAGCTCGTTCATAGAATTCTCCTAGGCCCTTCACCAGAGACTTGTATATGCTCTTGTATAGCTTTCCATCTTTGTGGAGTCCTACTGAAATCGCTAATAAAATGCTCTCATATGAGGGATTTTCTATGTTACTGACCTCATGTCTGAATCGGGTAATGTAGTCTTTCAATGATTCATTCTTTCATTGAAAAACTATCGCGAGGTGGCAAGGTGGTGCGAGCTACCTTAGTGCATTGTACTAGTTAATGAACCTCCTCTGGCATTCTTCCCAACCATCAATGCTATGAGCTTTTAGATTCCTGAACCTTGTTTGGGGTATGTCTCCTAGAGTGGCTGGGAAGACACGACACTTGACTAATGGATTGATCATCTAAAGATCCAGCTGCACGTTGAATGTATCTAGGTAGTCTATGAGTCACTATCCCCATTGTCTTACGAGATAGCAGGAATTTTGAACTTGTGAAGGAGAGGCTCTTTCTTGATCTCCCTAGTGAACAACATCCTCCCTTCATAACAATCTCAGTGGTCCTGAGCTTAAGGGTGTTGTTCCAACTACTCTACCCTATGAAGTAGCTCCTCTACCATATGGTCCTATGCCTTAGACTGACAGCTGGGAGATGGCTGACTCCTCTTTTTGTTGTGGGAACGGCTATCTGAGGTTCTGCATTTTCCCTGCCTGTGGCCTGGTGAGTTTGATCTGAAGCATGTCTCTTATTAGACCTATTTGAGCCATCAGCATGATGCAAGCCTCCACATTGCTGATGATCTCCTTCATCATCCTCTCAAACTTAATGGACTTTGAACCTTGGTTGTGAGTTAGTGGAGTGAGCTGAATAAATGTGCTGAAGTACTTCTCTGGTTGGTCTCTCTTGTTAAGCTCCTTCCTGTGTTTGTCAGAGAGCTTCTTTCTATGCAACACCCCCAACCTGTTCTTGTGAGTTTTGGGCTTGTGCCTAAGTCAATGCCCTAACCGTCTCAGCCAACTCTCTCATCGTGTTCTCAAGCACTTCATGACACTGATGCCATGCTTGAATGTTATCAATAACAACTAGTTGGTGTGGTGCCACTAGGGACATGTTGGTGGCAGTGACACTTGTGGTGGGGGTGGTGGAAGTGCTTGCCGCAAGGAGGACTGGATCCCTCTGTTGTTCCATCTGACCATCTAGTTGGCCAACTGCAGCATATGATCTCCTAATGGTTCTTCCTCTACCATTGAAAAATAAAGGGGAATGCAGTTTAGGGCCCTCCTTCTAGTGCCAAAATGTTGACAGTCAAATCCAATCAACTCAAGTTCAGGACCCCAAACTACAGATTTGAACATGAAAGAGAAAGAGAGAGAGAGAGAGGAAGAATAGGGAGACATTAGAAGTCTTTAACGTGGTTCAGCTAAAGTCAGTTTGACCCCTATATCCATGGCTTTTATTACTCTTTGCTAAGTGTTTTGTATCTGATGATTGAATGTGTCATGTACAATGATTTCATCCCTTTTTATAATGGTTAGGAGGTTACAATTTGAATGTAAATCTATAACAGATAAGTCTCATGATTTGATTAGGATTACATAATAGATAAGGGTTGATGGTTATAACAGACTCCCATTAGAGTAGGAAACTGAACATTTTTTCCTGAATTATCAGTTGTAGATGCGTGCTCTAATCTACGAGCTGAGCCTTATTCTTAACAACCTAAAGTGGCTGCTTTGACCCATGTTTGACTGGCAACCTTAGCTCAAATTTAGCGACCTAATGTCTTGATCCAATGACCTCAATCCCTAGTGATCTAGGCTCTTATTAATTGAGTCCATACATTGGGCTTTTACCAACCCATTTATGCAATTCCAAAAATACCCACAACAGATAGTCATCTCATTAAACTTTTGTAAAATGATTTTTTTTATTTTAGTTAAATGTAGGATTAAGTTAGAAACATTTTAAAAACAATAATAAATATATTTTTCACTGTATAATAAGTACACCTTAAATATATAATTATAAAGAGAATACACACGTAAGAGACAATTTTAATACCAATGTTTATAAATACAAAAAAAAAATAACACTAATTTTTTTAAGAAATGAAATTATGTATGTCTGAGAGTGTAGATACATGAATAAGTACATACATAATAATAGAGATTCAAAATTAATATATATATATATATATATAAATGTAGTAATTAGGAGCCTCTAAATAATTAGAGTGCAATAAATATAAGGAAAAATGCTTTAATCTTCCATGAGTTTTAATGAAACTATGCATACCTCCCCTGTAATTTCAAAACCTACTCAAGTCTCCCTTGAAAGATAAAAAAAACGATACATTTCAACTCAAATTTGAATTTTTTTATCAACAAAATAATGAGAAAAGATGATTCTAAATTTGTTGATGCCGGATTTTGGTATTAAGCCAAACTCTGGCGAACGGGAGAATTCTTTCGAAATCTCTAATCGTGACTCGTTCAAACGTAATAAATCAGCAAAATACACAAAAATAGAGGGAAGAGCAGTAAAGAGATGTAAGATTTTTAATGTGATTCGGCCAAATCTGGATATCACTGGACCCTATGTCCATGGTAGTGTATTATGGTGGAAGTTTTCTTTTTACAGATTTTTAGCATATATGTGCTCTCTCTATTTTGGCAGAGTGTAAGCCTGTGTCCAAGATGGCCTCTTTTTAAGAGGGCTCCTTCCCCATATTTATAGAGGGAAGGAGGTTACAATAGTAATTTCATATGCAATAAATCTATTACATCAACATTTATTGTACAAGAGAGAATGGACAAACAAAATCCTGTTATTTGGCTATAGTAGATTGTCTTTTGCGGGTGGGTCCCAAGTATCCATTGGACGTGATATGACTTGGTCTCCTATGGTCTTCGGCTTAGCGAGCCTTCAGGTTGCTAGTTGCACCTCGCATACCAAATCATTCGATTTGGGAGCAAGTCTCTTTAATGACGAGGTCGAGCTCACTTTTATGGACAAACTCTAGCTAGGAGGTGGCTTAGCAAGATGAATTGGATACTCAGAATCCCAAGCATTCTTTGAATCGGGGCTTTACTATGCTTGTGCAGCTCATCAACCCATCAAAAGCAATCCAAATTTCATATATAACATAAGCCACCTAACTCTCAGCATACTTCATGAGCTAGGAGTTGTGACTCTTCAATTTTTGATTAGTTAAAGTCTTCTTTTGAGACTATCATTTCATCTGCTCTAGGCCATGCCTCATATGGCACATGCCAGCGGTTACTGATGAGTCAACCTTAGTCTTTTCTGAGGTAATAAATGATGATGGTTGGGGAGATGGTTCTGGATCCTTCAATGGAGTCGGACTCAGCTCTATATAAGGGAGGAGGAATTCCTTCTACCACTATAACAGGAAAACCATGGAGTTTCCTGATAAATCACCATTATTTATGCATTCTGGCTTTTCAATGGGGTGTGTATGGTCTACTACATAAAGAATTCGAAAGATTCGGGTTGCCCAATAACATGGAAGGATCTCATATGGATCTCAGACTACGTCCTCTTGGCATTGTTGTGAGGTAATTGTTCAACCGACCAAGTTCTTGGTGCTTCTTGATTTGCTTCCTTTACGAATCAGAAGGGGAGCTGGAGGCCAGAGAAAATAAAGAGCTACGGTGCCGCTACCAGAGGTGCATCGGAAGAAGAAAGTTGAAGACCTAGGTGGTGCACAAGCTCTAGTAAGCTAGAGTACGGTCCTCCATGGCCAGTTCATCTTCTTAATCATAGGTTTTTCCTTTTGTATTCTGATTTGTCTATATCTAGGGCTTTCTGATATAGTTTTGCCTCGTTGAGGTCTTTTTAATGAATAAAGTTTCCTTTTGTGATTTTTGTTTGTCATTCTAGTATATTTGCATTGTTTGAATAACCTGTGTGACCAGCACATAGTCAGAAAATAGTGTGAGAGCTACGAACACTTGGTCGCAAGTAAGTTATGGATTAGAGTGATCCCCTACTCGGGTCGATCCTGTAGCCAAATAAATAGATAAGTCAGTATAAGGATTGTAAAATAATGGACAAGTTTGCATGAGAACTGTGAAATATCATAATTCACATGAGAGCTGAGAAATTGACAAGTAAGCGATTTCATGCTCGGGCCGATCTCGTGGCCAAATAGATAAGTTCGAATGAGAGCTATGAAATTAACAAGTGAGTGATCTCGTGCTCAGGCCGATCTCATGGCCAAATAGATAAGTTTGCATGAGAGCTGTGAAATAACAAAATTCACATGAGAGCTACGAAATTAACAAGTGAGTAATCTTGTGCTCGGTCGATCTCATGGCCAAATAGATAAGTTCGCATGAGAGCTATGAAATTAACAAGTGAGCGTTCTCATGCTCAGGCTGATCTTGTGGCCAAATAAGAGGGTGACCAATCTTGTGGTCGGGGTGACCTTGTGACCAAATAAAAGGGTGACCGATCTTGTAGTCGGGGCGATCTTGTGCCCGAATAAAAGGGTGCTAGTTAGGCGAATCACCTATTGCAAGAAAATTCAAAATCAATAGTTGTATTCAAAATGTTTACATAATTCACAAAAATTACAAAAGTTTAAAAGATAGTCTTGATAGTAAGAGACTGCTCTTGCTTGGGGTCCTACCAAGATGGTCTTAGCCGTTGCTTGGAAGGCTACACAACGTAGTCATGCAAATGACCTCTTTTGATGAGATCTTCAATAGTGTCTCTCAGTGCCCAGCACTCTGAGGTGACATGTCTGAACTCATTGTGGTATGCGCAGAACTTCCTTCGGTTGAGTTTGGACTTGCTGGGAGTCTTCAAGGGTGGAGGCTTTTCGAAATCCTCCTTATCCCTTTCCATCGCAAAGATCTTGTCTTGAGTGTATGACAGGATGCTATAGGTGCTATGACAACCTGAGAACGGGGGTCGTTCATCCTTGCTCTTCTTAGCAAGTTGATGGTCGAGGCTGCCACTTCCGTTTGCATGACGACCCCTCTTCTTATTTTGAGCTAAGCTACTCACTTCAATTTTTTGTATACCAAAAGTTTCTTCCCATCTAATCTGATTCATGGCTCGCTCGTAAAATTCACCCAGGTTGCTAACTAGGAACTTGTATAAAATTTTGAATAGCTTCCCATCTCTATAAAGCCCCATTGAGATGACAGTTAGGATGGCCTTATCTAAGGACTTCACATTGTTGACCTCACGCCAAAAGCGAGTGATGTAGTCTTTCAGTGTTTCATGCTTACTCTGGAAGATCATAGTGAGATGACATGGGGGCATGAGTTGCTTCTTCAGTACCTAGTGCTGGTCAATGAACTTTCCTTAGCACTCCTCCCAACTGCTAATGCTGCGAGTTGGGAGGCTCCTGAACCATATTCGAGGAACTTTACCCAAAGTAGTAAGGAAAATGTGGCACCTGACTAAGGGGTTGCAAGCTTGTAGATTCATCTGGATGTTGAACAAGTCCAAATGGTTGTGTGGGTCACTGTCTCCATCATATAGTGGAATGGTTGGGACTTTGAGCTTGCATGGGAGGGGTTCCTCCATGATCTCTCTAGAGAATAGGGTTCACTCCCTTAGGTGACCTCAGTCATTTTGAGCCTGAGGGTGCTCCTCCAAATGCTTGACTCTTTAATGGAGATCTTCTACCAAAACGTCCAAGCCCCACAATCCTTGGCTAGAGACTTGGTGGTTTGGTTCACTGTTCTGGCCATGTGGATGGCAATGCAAAGTCTGCTCCTGGTTAGCTTCACCGGAACGTTCAACTTTGGGTGTGGTAGTTTCAGCCTACCCTTACACACTCTGAGCTTATGCTTACACTAACATTGTGACTATTTTAGCCAGCTCTCCCATCATGTGCTCAAGTCTCTCCTGAAGCTGGAGCCAGGTTTACAGTCAGTTGGTGCTGTTAGCGGCGGGAACTGATTGTACTCAGCTGGCTGGAGGGACACCAGTAGTTGCTCTGACAATAGGAGCAGTGGACGAGTCTGTCGTCATGACATGACCATCTGGAGGATGGGGTTGCACATTTGAAGCTTTGGTGGCTCTTCTCTTGGCCATTGCAGTAGGAAATGAACCAGAACAGGTGAGATCCCCACAGACGGCACCAAAGATGTTGACATCAGATTTTGGTATTAAGCCAAACTCTGGCGAATAGGGGGATTCTTTCAGGATCTCTGACTGTGACTGGTTCAAATGCAATAAATCAACAAAATACATAAAAATGGAGGGAAGAGCAGTAAAGAGACATAAGATTTTTAATGTGCTTCGGCCAAATCCGGATATCACCAGACCCTACGTCCACGGTAATGTATTATGGTGGAAGTATTCTTTTTACAGATTTTCAACATATATGTGCTCTCTCTATTTTGGTAGAGTGTCCACCTGTGTCCAAGATGGCCTTCTTTTTAGAGGGCTCCTTCCCCATATTTATAGAGGAAAGGAAGTTACAATAGTAATTTCATATGCAGTAAATATATTACATCAACATTTATTGTACAAGACAGAATGGACAAACAAAATCCTGTTATTCGGCTACAGCAGATTGTTTTCTACAAGTGGGTCCCAAGTATCCATTGGGTGTGATATGACTTGGTCTCCTACAGTCTTCGGCTTAGCAAGCCTTCAAGTCGTTGGCCATTCCTCGCATACAAAATCATTCGGTCTGGGAGCGAGTCTCTTTAATGACAAGGTCGAGCTTGCTTTTGCGGACGAACTCGAGATAGAAGGTGGCTTAGCGAGATGAACTGGATACTCAGCATCCTGAGCATTCTTTGAACCGAGGCTTTACCGCGCTTGGGCAGCTCGTTAACCCATCAGAAGCAATCTGGATTTCGTATATAACAAAATTCAAATTAAATAATGTAAGATATTCTAAATATTTTATAATCAAATATACAATAATAAAATATTATACTTACATTAAATTTTGACTTTTTCATCAGTCATATTTTAATTATTTAAACTTAATTAATCTAAGAATATCTTTAATCATAAAATACTTAAAATATTTTATATTGTTAAAATTGAACTGTATAGTTATCTTTTTTCATTATTTCTCTATGAAAAATTTAAATTTAGGTTTAAGGGTAACATTTTTTATATTTTAAGGAAAGTTTAACTAGGTTTTAAAGGCAAAGGAGAAATCCACATAATTTCAAACTCAAAGGGTCAAAGTATTTTTCTATAAATATATTTAGGAATGTAAATAGATAAATAAAGTGTTTATTTTTCTCTTAAATTTTGGTGGTTTAGTGAAAAAGTCATTAGCATTTAAATAATAACACTATATACACACTAATATTTCTTACATACTTTTTACATATTTATTTTTAATTATTAGGCCAAGGTCTATAAAGTAAATAATAAACTTTGGAGGAGTATGTAACTACTAATGTGTATTTAATATTATGCATATTTAAATGCTACTTATACTACATACTATACTAATGTTGACAGTGAAATCTGGTTCGAACGGAAGACCTAAACTTCGACCAACAGGGGAGAGTTCAGGGAACCAAAACTGCTCCTGAAGTGCAGAAGGAGGTGGACCGAGAGGAAGAAGGGATGAGGAGGCAGCGAGTTTAATGTGGTTCGGCTAAATCCGAGCGGTACCAGACCCTACGTCCATGGTGGTGATTTTATTAATGTTCTAAGAAATATTTTTAGTAGAGTTTTTGCTTACAAAGTTTTTTGACTCTTTTCCCTTCTAACAAGGCAATCCTATTTATAGAGGGAGGAAGAGTTACATGCATTAATTACAAACTACAGTTGTGTTATATCAAGATATAAATGAGAAAAGACAACAAAAGACTACAAACTAGTAGTTACTGAATGTTAGCTGCAGAGTGGGCACCCTAGGCTGGTGGTAGACCTGAGCCTGTCAGCGTCTGCCACTTGGTGCTGTCGTGCCAAGCAAGACACTTGGGTGTCCTAAACGGGAATCCTTAGCTCGGAGGTATCGTGGAGATTGACATAGCAAGCCTAGTGCTGCTACTTGGCAGGTGAGTCTTGTGACTTCCTCATCGGCTCACTAGGTCGCTGCCTCGCCAGGCTAGAGCTTGCTTTATGGAATGAAGTCGAGACAACTTCGCTAAATCGCTTCCTGCTGGGCGAAGCGAAGCTTGTGGAGTATCTTCAGCATCCCGGGACTGTGAGTCCTCGAGTCCACTTTTGTATATAACATAAGCCCCCCAACTCTCAATTTGCTCTACGGATCGGGAGTTGCATGTTTTCAAGGGTTGATTCGTATCTTCAGTTAGTGTCCTTCTTTAACTGAAGTGTCACATCAGATGTCTTTCCATTCTGCTTTAGGCCATGCTTTCTTCTATTTGCCATTTTTGGTAGTTGGCGTGGCCCCACCGCTTGTTTTGGGCCGTTAGATGAAGATCAGGGCAGGTACCTTCTAGATTCTTCAAAAGGTCGAGAGGGTCTATTTATAGCCTAGGGCATTCTCTCTTTCATCCCAGAGAAACTCAATGAAAGAGATTGAAGAGCCCCATGCGTTCCGGTGTCTTGGCTTTCAATGAAGCTTGCTGAGACATGGATGGCCTGTTGCAGAGTGCTGGGAGACATGGATAGCCCGTTGCACGTGGCTCCGTCACAGGATCAGCCAGACGGGCTCCTGGGGGATCTTATGCTGACCTCGGGCCACCTCTTCCAGCTGTCACTTGTGGTGTAGCACCCTGGCCAAGCAGCTATGACTTTTTTATTTGCTCTTGGCCTGGCTCAGGGGGACATGCTAGAGGGAATAAGCAGGAGGAACTGGGAGTTAATGTCTTTCATGTAGCCATAAGCTTGATGACCAATTTTCTGTTCTTGCAGGAATGGTTGTGCCAAGTCGTCGAGCTTCTTGCCTTTGTTTCTTCACTTCTTCTTTTGATGTAGTTTTGCCTTGCTAGACGAGGTCCTCTTGTTGTATGAGCTTTTCAAATGCTGTAATAGGATACTCTGCACATTGCTATATGTAAACTTCTGATGATTAATGAAATGTTCCTTTATGCCAATCAACTGTGCTTTGCTTTACTTTTCTGGCTGCTTGACTTGTTGTGAGCGAGAAAGCGGGGTTGCATGTAAGCTACACCCAAGGAGTCTTGTCTGAGACACGAGAGATATGCCTACATGAGAGCTGTGGGAAGTCATCTGTATAAGAGCTGCGGGAAAATGTGTGGAAGTTGTGACAGCTTGTTTTGTTTTTTGCTTTGGTTTCGTCATAGCAAGGTGAAAACCATTTGCTGAAATAAAATTATGAAGTAGTGTTGTGGCGAGGTGAGAACCGTTTGCTATAGCGATATGGCAAAATAGTGCTGTAGCGAGGTGAGAACCATTCGTTGTAGCGATATTGCAAAGTAATGCTGTAGCGAGGTGAGAACCATTCATTATAGCAAAATTGTAAAGTAATGCTGTAGCGAGGTGAGAACCATTTGCTGTAGCGATATTGCAAAATAGTGCTATAGCGAGGTGAGAACCGTTCACTGTAGTGATATTGCAAAGTAATGCTGTAGCGAGATGAGAACCGTTCACTGTAGCGATATTGCAAAATAGTGCTATAGCGAGGTGAGAACTGTTCGCTATAGTGATATTTCAAAGTAATGTTGTAGCGAGGTGAGAATCGTTCGTTGGATATTGCAAAATAGTGCTGGAGCGAGGTGAGAACCGTTCGTTGTAGCGATATTGCAAAGTAATGCTGTAGCAAGGTGAGAACCATTCGCTATAGCAAAATTGTAAAGTAATGCTATGGCGAGGTGAGAACCGTTCGTTGTAGCGATATTGTAAAGACGGAGTGAAAACTTTTTGTCTAGATAATACTGGGCCAATCGGCAACTTGTATTGATTCAAAATACCATAGTTGGTACAATTGATGATAAACGAGTGTTACAGGATCAAAATATGGTTCTAATAGAGGGCTCGGGCTTTCGGGTGATAGCTCGCTGATCTTGTTGAGCATGCTGCCTGATCGAGACTTGTCGAGGCTGTCAAATTAGAAGATTTATAATACTGGATTACTCTACTCTACTTGTAGCATAGAGCAACACTGGGTCGAACCCAAAGACCATTTGTGGATGTTATCAATCTAATTAGGAG
>JANHAO010003982.1:0-25094 GCA_026873985.1 Saraca asoca
ATATCTGCACGGCACGGGTCATGACATTTGGTATCAGAGCAGTGAGCCAAGGGCACGAAGTTCGCCCATAGAGGTGGCTCGGGCACGAAGTTCGCCCTCGATCCAGAAGGGGTGCGCTCCGCTACCGTGTAGACGCGTAGAAATCCGTGAGGGCACGAAGTTCGCCCAAAGCGGACAATATCTGCACGGCACCACATCTTCGAGCTCTTCAATGGGTCTGATGGCTTGTTTGACATCTACCTCATGAGGGTCAAGATCATGGCTAACTCCCTTTGTGCTCATTGCCCAGGATTCTCCTTCAGACACCACATGCACCTTTTTTCCTTAGACTCCAAGCTTAACCGCATCCTTGTAGCAGCGCTAGGCTACCTGCTACTCTCCTCGCATGCAACCGACTCCATTCGGGGTTGGGAACTTAATGGTTAGCATCTTGGTTGATGTTACCATGTCAAAATCATTCATGGCAGGTTACCCCAACACCACATTATAGGTTGAGGGGCAATCTATGATCAGGAAGTCTTCCATGATAGTCGCATGTTGGTCAAGGTCCCCTTGGGTGAGCGGGAGTCTAATTCATCCTACCGGGAGTATTCCATCTCCCGTGAAACCATAAAGAGGCTTGGGGGAAGGATCTAGCTGACTTATGCTTATGCCCATCTGGTCGAAGCATCCTTTATACATCACATTGATGGAGCTTCTGATATCAACCATTATCTTTCTTACTTCAGTGTTACCAATCTTTGCCAGGATGACAATCACATCATTGTGAGGATAATAAATTCCTTGCATGTCTTCTTCCATGAATGAGATGTTATCCAAGGCTACCTTAGCCTTCTTGGCAAGTCTATCATATTTCACATGACTCACAAGAAGAGCACGACTCGTCACTCGCACATAGTAGTTGTGCGATCAGTTTGAGGTGCCTGCAATGTGAGGCCCACTGTGTATAGTGAAGATGGTCCTCATGGAGGTTGCCTCCTCACGCTTCTAAGTTTGGTGGTGCTGCGGTGCAGGCTGCTAGGGACATGGGGGTTGCTACCTCGGGTCCTCATCACATAGTCTCTCAGGCGGCCTCTCTTAATGAGATCCTCGATGGCGTCTTTTAGCACCTAGCAATCTGAAGTGCTGTGCCCAACTTCACTGTGATAGGCACAAAATTTATTATGGTTCCTCTACTCGATAGGGGCCTATAGGGGCTTGGGCTTGCCAAAATCTTTATTATCCCTTTCGATTACATAAATCCTATCTGGCGTATCCAAGAAAATGGTATAGTTATCATAGTAACCTCGAGGTTAAGACTATTCATTCTAGGCCTTCTTCATGGCTTGACCTCCAAAGCCACCCTTTTGGCCCTCTTTATTTCTCTCGCCCCCAATTCTCTTCTTGCCTCGGTTGGAGGTTCTCGTCTCCTCCTTCATGGCTTAACCTTTATAGTTATTTTATTGATTAGCTGGCAATTAACACACATTCTCCAAGAGCCATCTTTCTTAGGCACAAGCAAAACTAAAACCACACAAGGGCTTATGCTCTTTCTAATCTAGCCTTTGGCCATGAGCTCCTCCATTTGCTTTTAGATTTCTTTGGCCTCTTCAGGGTTTGTCCTATAAGCTAGCTAATTAGGAATGGAGACTCTAGGAATGAAATTAGTTTGGTGTTCAATCCCTCAAGATGGTGGTAAACTGTAGCGTACTTCCTTGAGGAACACCTCTTGATATTCCTACAAAATAGACTCAATGGCACTAGGTAAAGCATAAATTTCATGGTTAGTAATCAAAACAGCACCTTTGCACACAAGAACTAACATAGGTTGATTACAATACAAAGTTCACCTAACATCACTAGCCTTGACAAATACACTCCACTTTTTTTTTCTTCTTTTTCACTTTCTCGCATCTCTCTTTTACCACCCTTTCTCTCTTTTTCTTCACTCTTTTTTCCTTCATTTTTCTCTTTTCATTTGATCTTCCAAAATTTGCTTAAGGGTGAGAGGTTACAGGATAATAGTTTTGTTGTCCTTCATGAAGCTATATCAATTTAGGAAGCCATCATAGATGACATGCCAATCAAATTGCCACAGTCTCCTAAATAGCAAATGGGCAGCTTACATTGGAACAACATCAACAACACTTCATCTTGATACTGCCGTATAGAGAATGAAACTAGCATTTATTTTGTTACCTTTACCTCCCCATTTTCATTCAACCATTGATGTTTGTAAGGATTAGGGTGATCTAGGGTAGGCAAAGCTAATTTTTCAACCATGATTGTACTAGCAACATTAGCACAACTTCCCCTATCTATAATTACATTGCAAACCTTTCCTTGAACAAGGCATCTAGTGTGGAAAATGTTCTCCCCTTGCTCTTCATTTCCCTTCTTAACTTGGGCATTCAAAGCTCTCCTCACAATTAGTGCCTCTCCTTCAATCGCTACTTCTTGCAATTCATTGCTCTCTTTACTTCTTGAATTGGACTTTTCTTCCTCCCTCTCATGTTCACTAGCCAATTCAACCACCCTATTGCCCTTCAATATCATGACTCTTTTATTAGGACATTTAAAGGCATAGTGGCCATGATCCAAGCACTTGAAACATTTAATATTTCTTTGCTTTTGTGGCACCTCCAAGTTACCTTTTGCCTCTTGAATCTTCCATTTTAGCTTTTGGAGGAGTTTTAGCTGTGGTTTTCTTGTAGTTCTTGAAGTGTTTTTGCTCTTCTTTCTTATCCCAACTAAACTTCCAAGAGAAACATGATTTATGAGTGTACTTGGAAGAAGTCCTTCTCTTGACTTGTCTTTCCATCTTTATTGCCATGTGTACCATATCCTTAAGCTCCACATAGTGTTGTAGCTCAAATATATTAGCAATGTCATGGTTTAATCCATGGAGAAAATGAACCATAGTGGCCTCCCTATCCTCCTCCATATTTGATTTTACCATTGCTACCTTCATCTCTTTGTGATAGCCTTCAACACTCTTGGAACCTTGATTAAGACTTCAAAGCTTTTGGTACAATACTCTATAATAATGTGAAGGGACAAATCTTTTCCTCATAATTGTCTTCAATTCTTCCCAAGTAGAGAAGACTCTTTCAAGGCTCCTTCTTCCACTTTGCACATGTTGATCCCACCAAATAATAGCATAATCCATGAATTCCATTATAGCTAGTTTCACCTTCTTCTTTTCTAAATAGTTGTAACACTCAAAGATTAGCTTAGCTTTCTTTTCCCATTCAAGGTAAGCTTTCAGTTCATTTTTGTTGTGAAAAGATGGAATTTTCGTCTTAGTATTTTGTAGGCTTGAATCTAGCCTTTCTCTTTTTATTTTTTGATGTCTGTTTCCCACATGACCTCTATCTCTTCTCCTCTCACTTTTCTCAGTTTCATAGGATGGAGTAGACAGCTCCTCTTCTTCTCTTTCATTTTTCCAATCCCCCTCATGGCTTCCATGTTAGTCATTTGTTCTTCTAGCTCTTCTTTCATGAGAATTTCTATGATTTTCCATATTTGTGATTCTTTCTCTAAGGCCATCAAGTTTTATATTCACTCTCTCAAATTGTTGTCACATTGTTCTTAGAGTGAACATGACTTCATTGAGTTGTGATCCACTACCTTCCATCTTTTGAGACAAATAAAATTCTGCAAAACAAAAGTTAGGAAAACTTGGACCTTACCAATTCATACCCTCACAAGTGTTTTAAATCACTCTACTCGTGTTTGCACTCACAATTAGGCTTTTTCCTTCCATTGTGCTCACAAACACACTTGCCTTTTACCACTTTAGTCCTCTCCTTAAAGTCTTATAAGAGCTAAAGAGAGAAAAATTGAAGTTTACAAAAAGTAGTAGTCAATATCATACAACCCTCAAATCACTAAAATGTGGCATGAATCAATAAGAATAAGGAGTAAGGAATGAATAAAGAAATACAAGAGAAATGGAAAATACAATTGCAACAAGTGTTCAGCCAATAGAGGAATTTCAATGTAGATTAAAAAAATTACAGGGGAATTCAACAATTGCAGAGGGAATTATGAAGTAATTACAATTAAACTAGATTTCTAAGCTAGCAAATTGATCATGAAATTGAACAAAAACGTATTCAGGTTAATTGCAAAGGAAATTAAGTCAAAACAACTAATTAGTTTGGCTAGAACCAAGCTCAAAAGGTTATAGAATTTTCATAGTTCCAAATTTTGAGAAAGCACTTGTTTTTTTTTCTTCTATTTCCTCTTTGTTTGTGCTCTTTCTTTGCTTTTTTCCTCTTTTGCACTTTCTATCTTTTGTGTCTTTTGTTTTTAGTTCCTTTTCACACTTGTCTTTCTTTTCAACTTGTTTCTTTCTCACTTTGTTTTTCTTTTGTTTTTTCTTTTCCATAAGTGTTTCCACTTCCTTATTTTTTTTCTCAACAGTTTCTTTTGCTGTCTAGATTTTTTTTTTGTTTTCTAGCATTTGGTAACCAATTTTTAGTAGCGAAAAGACAATTATTCATTCATAATTGCACTAACATAATGTCCAAAGGATATACTCAAATTGAAGATGCTTTTGGCACAAAACAAGATCAAATTAAGCTGGGACAGTAGCAAATTATTTTCAGAGAAATCTAGCAAAGTTTTGGCTACCCAACAGGGGAATATGGACAACCAACAAAACTTGATGCAATTAAGAGAGAAATGAAACCAAAGCACACCAAAATTAAGTGTAACTCAATCCCACACTAATGGAAACACAAGGACACAACAAATGACACTTAAACAAATTAACAAACACTTGACAAGCAACAAGGAAAGGATTGAAAATTCTATAGAATTTTCAGCAAAACTTTCAACAAAACAAATAAGGAAATGAAATAGTAATAAAACCAAAAGAGTAGAAAAATTTCAATCACACAAACCTAATATCAAACACTTAGTGTGCACATAGAAAATAATTTTTTTGCACAAAATTGAGGCAAAAAATTGTAGAAAATTGAAGCAAAACTACCACCCAAAATGACACTAATTCAGATCAACAATTCAACAATCAATCACGTAAAGTTGGGTAACAATTTGACTAGGGATAATCAACACAAATGGACTGAAATTGTAGAGGAAGAGAGCAAGAAAATGTACACCAAAATTAACAAAGGTTTAGCAAGAGAAAAATGAAGAGATTTCAGTTGAATTGGAAGAGCCGAAGCTCTGATACCAAACTGATGTGATCTCCCATGGAGATGTCCATAGATCTATCTCCAATTTAGCACAATTTAGCAACAAAATTGAAAAGAAAAAGAAAGATATTCATGCACACCCTAGAGAGGTAGAAAGAGAGTGATAAGTGATAAAATTGAAGCCACAAAGAGCAATTTCTTTGATAAGTCTCAAGTTATAACAAGAACCCTTGGAGAGCATTCTCTGAAGAAGAAACACTTCTATTTACTAAAACATGTCTTTCATTGTAGTGATTAGACTCACTAATGGGTAGGATTAAAGTCCCACACAAGCCCAACCAAAAGAACATACAAGCTAGCTAAACAAATAAACAAGTCTAGACCAAAATAAGGCCAAAACACTAACCAACAAGAATAAACCAAAAACCCTCCCCAAAGTGGTGTTAAAATAGCCCATAAATCAAGCTAGATAACTATCCTAAATTAGCCATCAAAATACATAAATAAAAAGGATCAAACAACCCCAAAATAATGACAAAAAGGTCTTAAAGGTTACCTATAAAAATAATACAAAAGAGTAGCCCAAAACATGCTTAAAAAGAGACCAAATGAGCGACTATATGCTGCCCCAAATGGTCAGTTGTGTGTTGTCCAAGTTGGTGCCCAAGTGACCCTCAAGTGGGTGGCAAAGCTTCTAAGCAAATGACCCTTGATCCTCTAAGTCCTAGCTCCTCATGTGAGCTCCAAAGTGTGTAACAAAGCCCATAGATTGCTTCTCTCATTTGCTTTGCCTTGGCTCTAATCATGAGTCCACTTAGCACATGCAAGGCTTCTTGGTGATCCTTAGCTTGGTCTCCCATGTTCTCATTAGCTATTTTTGTCCATGAAAATTTTCATGTTGTGTAGATACGTGAGACTGAGGTTGAGCTACCTGTAGATAGCTTGTTCCACCATAACCACACCTAGAAGGATGGCCAATGGATTTTGCCTTGAGCTATATAGTCTTATGTAAGCAACTTCTCTTAACTTGTAATTTTATTATTCATGTATTATATTTTTGGTAGTAAAAAATTTACATTAATTTATAATATCAAATAATTAATTATTTTAATTTACAAAAGAATTTTAACAAAGGAAAGGAGGACTTGGTGCAAAGACGTTAGCGCTTTAAGGACATAACTAGTGATTTGGTGAGACCATCTAATCTAATTTATGGGTGGACATCATTGACGAGACCAAGAAGGGATAGGTCTATGATTTGGGGTCTGAGGCCACAATGGGGACAACTGCATTGGCCACTATAGCTCACTTTGATAGCTCATCACATGTTATGCTTGACCAGCTCATACATACTATGATTGAGATGCAACAACAAATGATTCAATTGTTCACTTGGATGGAACACCTCATGACTTAGTAGCAGTAGCAAAGTTAGACTCCCTTACCACTTTCTCTATCTTATCCTCATTCATACTACCATTAGCCTCTTACCTACTACTAGCTACCTCCTCCTTATGTGTATCTACCATCGCCACCACAGCCATCCTAGTTGGTAGCTCACCCGCCATCAGTTGGTGGTCATGGATAGCCACAACAATAGGACATTATCCGATATCCAGAGACTAATGATTAGTTCTTCTTTGACGATCTTATATTGTAATTATATTTTTATATTTTTATTTGAATAATATGTTTTATACATCGATTTGAATGATAAAATTTATGAATTATTTTACTAATTTTATATATTTATACCTATTCTTATGTGTTGTATTTTAATTTTTTATTACAGTTAATTATTAATTTTTAGAAATTAAAATTAAAAAATATCAATATCAATTTCTAATACTAATTATATTAATTTTAATAAAACTTTAAAAACCAAAAATTATATCAAATAATATTTTAAATTTTTTTTCCTTTTTTTGACAATTTTTTTGATGGATTTCTGATGATTTTTGGATGGATTTTCAAGGAATTTACTGATCGATTTATGACGGAGTTCCAACAAATACTTTGATGAAAAAAATTTAAATGAAAAAACTATCACCTCAAAATCCGTTGGTAATGAATTTTTGATGAAAAATAATTTCCAACCATACTTTTATTGATAACCCTGTTCTATTAGAAATCTGTTGGAAAATCATCATTTCTGATAGATTTCTCATGATTTTCAATGGATTTACCCATTAGAAATCATGCATTTTTTTTATAGTGACAAGCTGTGCTTTATATCTCACAATCTCATTTTTCTTATTTCATTTCCACACAAATACCCGTTTATATTCCCCTGGTTTTACACCACTTGGTGTATCGACTATAAGTGCAAAAACTTTGTGTTTTGGAAATAAATTTAGTTCCACCTTGATTGCATCTTTCCACATTAACCAATCATTTCTATATCTACATTCCTCTAGAGAGATAGGGTCAAGATCCTTATTTTTTTTTTCATAATATTAAGCACCACATTATATGCAAAAATATCATTGAGGTGTATTTATTTCAATTCCATCTTTTTCCCCTAGAGAGATAGGGTCAAGATCCTTATTTTTTTTCCGTAATATTAAGTACCACATTATATGCAAAAATATCATTGAGGTGTATTTATTTCAATTTCATCTTTTCCTTGTAATGACATAATTAATTAAGATCTCCTTATTTTCATGAATTAGGTACCTAAATTTCTTCTAAAAATTTATTAATTTTATCAAAGCCTCTTCCGGAGGTTTTATATCCTCTTTCTGATTTTCTTGAATATTTTCTCCATTTCTTTTTTGAGGATTTTTCTCTTTGGAACTTGTTAGTCTTGCACACTTCTAGTGTGCTTTAAACTCATTAGCAATTGTAGGTTGTCCATCGTAGATGTCAATTCTAATTGAAGCATTTGCAACTGGTATATGAGATTTACACTATTATAGAAACACATATTCATGTTAGCTATTTCGCACATTCCATTTTAGTTTTGAGACTGATGTTTATTTGAGAAATGTGGTAGGTTAAAACAATCCATGTTGATTTTTAAACCAATGTGTCAGAAAAGGAAACGATGTTAATTTTCTAATATAAAATGAACATTTTTTTTATTTGGATAAAGGTTTTACACATAGGTTTTTTTTATTAATAACCAAGGTCTTTTCTTTCACTAAAACATTGATTTTTATTATAAATTGATGTCTTTTTTTAGCCAATAAAGATGTCAGATGCATTAAAAATCGATGTCTTTAGTGGTGTTGAGAAAACACATTAGTTTTTAATACATCCAATGTCTTTAGTCATTGAGAAAAGATGTTAGTTTGTGTCTTTATAGACATTTGTTTTTGATAAAAAGAAACTAATGTCTTTTCCCTTAAAAAAAAAAATTGATGCTAGTTTCATTTTTTTTTAAACTTGTCGCTAGTTAGCTACATTACAAAAACTTGCTGCTATTTTACGTTTTTGTAGAAACAACTATAGAACTAAAATATATAATCACCCAATACAATCCCAAGTTCAACAACTTCAAACATTTTACTGAATCATTAAAAAATTCAAGATATTACCAAACTAAATTAAAATCAAAATATGTCATTTTAACAACAAATCTATACATAATAATCATATTACTTACTTTTTGACTAAATTTCCTCGATTATACTCCTCCTTCAGTTAAGCTTTCTCTTGTAATGCAATTTCTGACATTGATGAGAGTTTTAGGTAAAAAATATTTCAAGTGTTACCGTGTCAATTCATATAAGTCCAAGCTACATTTATATATATAATTCATGTAAGAATAAACACATATACAATAAATACATAATACATCAAGTATAGGCATCTAAACTAAAAATTAGATATAGTTGCCTTTGTATACAATAAACACAATCAATTACTTGAAAGAAATTTCAAGTGTTATAATGTCCTAGAATGCAAATGTTTATAATTAAATAATATTATTATCAAGCCATCTTGATTTTAATAAACACAAAATTAAGTATAAGCATTTAAATAAAAAATTATATAGGTAGTTGTTTGTTGACATCAGATTTTGGTTATAATCCAAAATCTAGCCAACGAAGGGTTCTTCGGGATCCTTGGCCTGTAACCAGTCCAAATGAAGCAAAATTAAAGAAATAAATAGAGAAGGAGAGGGGAAGGAGGCATCGGTTTAATGTGGTTCAACTAAATCCAAGCGGCACCAGACCCTACGTTCATGGAGGAGATTTTATCAATGTATTGGAAAGTAATTTTGGCAAAGTTTTTGCTTACAAACTTTGACTTCTCTTCCTCTTCTAACAATGCAATCCTATTTATAGAGGAAAGAGGAGTTACATGCATTAATTACAGGCTACAGTTGTGTTACATTAAAATATAAATAGAAAAGACAGTAAAAAACTACAACTCGACTGTTGCAGAATGTAGGCTACAGGGTGGTTCCCCTTGGTCGGCTATAGACTTGCGTCTATCTGCATCTGTCGCTTGGCACTGCCTCATCATGCGACATGCTTGGCATCCTCAGTGGGGATTCCTGGCTCGGGGTTGTCATGGGAACCGTTGTAGCAAGCTTGGTGCTACTATAGCGAGGTAGCAGGCTCAAGCAAGGTGGTCTGCTATTTGATGAGCTGGTCTTATGATCACATCGCTGCATCACTATTTTGCGACGAGCGAGGTAAGGGTTGCTTTATGAGATGGTACCGGGACGACTTCACTGTGCTGCTTTCTAATGGAGGGCAAAATGAAGCTTACTAGGCGCCTTTGGTGAGGTGAGGGTCTTAGCTCTAGCCGTACTCGGGGCTCATTCTTTCAGGGCCGCTTTTTGCCTATAACATAAGCCCCCTAACTCTCGGTGTGCTTTGCGGATCAGGAGTTGTAAGTTTTCGAGGCTTGATTCGTCAGCCTTTTCTCGAGACTGTCATTCCATCTGCACTAGGCCACGTCTCCTGTGACACATGTCCAGTGACTAGCACGTAAGCGATCTCGTGCTTGGGTTGATCATGTCAATTCTTTACGCTTCAACGATCATAGAGTCATGCTGGCATTGAGTATTTAGGAGTGCCTCCACACCTCAGCGAGTACATAGCTACGCTGGTGAAGCGAGTGCTTTTTAGTGCCTCCGCACCTTAGCAAGTACACAACCACGATGACAAAGCGAGTGTTTTTTAATGCCTTCGTACCTCAACAAGCACGTAGCCACACTGGCAAGGTGAGTGTTTTCTAGTGCCTCTACACCTCAGCAAGCATGCAGCCGCACTGGCAAAGTGAGTGTTTTTTAGTGCCTCTACACCTCAGCTAGCCTACAGCTCAACTGGTTAAGTGTTCGTCAATTCTTCTCCGGAATGAGCTCCGGGGGGCCTCAACAGGATCAAGGATCACTATTAGCATGAAGTATGGAGTTTCTAGTAAGTTTTACGATATGTTGACTGCATGCGAGCTGCGGATATTGCCAACACTTGGAAGCAAAGAGAATAGAATGAATGACATTAAATCAATTGGCAAATTAATCAGTAAGTGACTTTTAGCATAATTAAAGGAGTAACAATTACATTTGCCCAAAAATTTGAAATACAACTTCAATAAACAATTCAAATCAAACCCCCCGACTTTTGGTTAGTATTGCATTGAGAAGGCTGGGGCAGCTACCTCGAGGGTTGTACCATATACTCCCTTAGGAGACCTTTCCAAATTAGATCTTCAATTGCATCTCTGAGGGCCAGACAATTTGTTATCCCATGTCCGACCTCATTGTGATAAGCACAAAACTCGTCCTTGTTCTTCTACCTAAATAGAGTCCTTAAGGGTCTAGGCTTTTCAAAATTTTTCCTATCCCTTTTCGCCAAGTAAATTCTATCTTGGGGATCTGAAAGCATGCTATACTGCTCGAAATGGCTTAAGTACTGAGGTCGCTCATCCTTGGACCTTTTGGATTTCTTTGCTGCCCGTTCAAGGGGGATCCCCTTAGTCCGCATTACTCTTCTTCTTATCACGAGAGGAGTTAACCTTTTCATCCTTCTTGTCAGACTTTTCTGAGCCAAAAGTCTCATCCCATTTTATTTGCTTGGCAGCCCGTTCATAGAACTTAGTGAGGCCCTTCATCAGGGACTTTTACAGACTTTTGTACAGCTTTCTATCTTTGTGAAGTCCCATGAAAATGGTGGTGAGCATGATTTCTGAAGATGGATTCTCTACCGAGTTAGTGTCGAGCCTGAATATAGCAATGTAGTCCTTTAGTGACTCCTGCCTATGCTAAAAGACCATAGCGAGGTGGCAGGGGGCACCAATTATCTCTTTAGTGCTCGATACTAGCTATTGAACTTCTATTAAGAGTCTTCCTAACTGTTGATTGAGTGAGTCGAGAGGCTTCTGAACCAAACTTAAGGCACACTTTCCAATGTGGCCAAAAACACCTAACACTTGACCAAGGGGTCAATCATCTACAAGTCCATCTGAACGTTGAACGCATCCAGATGATCATATGGATCAGAATCCTTATTATACAACGGTATCGTAAGGACCCTACGCTTGAACGGTAGAGGTCGAGCTTCAATCTCCTCAGAGAGTGGTGATCATTCCTCATAGCGAGCTCTACTGCCCAGAGTTCGGAGGTGTTCCTCCAACTAAGCCATCTTTTAAAATAACTTTCCAACTAATGGGTCCCATACCCTAAAATGTTGGCTGGATGATTGCTGGGCACTTCGGCCTCCAATGTCATGGGGGTCATGACCTGGGGTCTGCTCTCGTGAGCATCAAGTTAGAGTATGATCTTAGTTGGGATCATTCGAATGTCACATTTGTTGCATCTGAACAACATTTATAGGCGTTGAAGCTTCAGCTTGTCTCTGCACACCTTGTGCTAACAATATGACTGTCTTAGTTAGTTCTCCCATCATGTGCTCAAGTTTTTCTTGACATTGAAGCTAGGTCTGAGGTCCATTGGCGCCGCTAGCGATGAGAACCAATCATACCGAATTGGTTGGAGGAACACCAATAGTTACTCTGATGACAGGAGCAGCGGATGAGTCTGTTGTTGAAACATGGCCATCCGAAGGATGGAGTTGCGCATTCGAGGCTCTAGTGACTCTTCCTTTGGCCATTATAGCATAAACAAACCAAAATAGGCAAGATCCCCATAGATGGTGCCAAAATATTGACGTCAGATTTTGGTAATGATCCAAAATTTGGCCAACGAAGGGTTCTTTGGGATCCCTGGCCTTTAACTGGTCCAAATAAAGCAAAATCAACGAAATAAATAGAGAAGGAGAGGGAAAGGAGGCACCGATTTAACATGGTTTAGCTAAATCCAGGCAGCACCGAATCCTACATCCACAGCGTAGATTTTATTAATGTATTGGAAAGTAATTTTGGCAGAGTTTCTCCTTACAAAGTTCGACCTCTCTCCCTCTTCTAACAAGGCAATCCTATTTATATAGGAATGAGGAGTTACATGCATTAATTATAGGCTACAGTTGTGCTACATCAAAATATAAATGGAAAAGACAGTAAAAGACTACAACTCAGCTATTATAGAATGTAAGCTGTGGGATGGGTCCCCTTGGTCAGTTGTAGACTTGCATCTGTTTGCATCTCTTGGCACTACCTCATCATGCAAGATGCTTGGTGTCCTGAGCAGGGATTCCTGGCTCGGGGTTGTCATAGGAATCGCTGTAGCGAGTTTGGTGCTACTGTAGCGAGGCAACGGGCTCGAGCAGGGTGGTCGACTGTTTGACAAGCTGGTCTTATGATCACCTCGCTGCATCACTGTCTTGCGACAAGCGAGGCGAGGCTTGCTTTGCGAGATGGTACTGAGATGACTTCACTATGCCACTTTCTGACGGAGGACGAATCGAAGCTTGCTAGGCTCCTTTGGCGAGGCGAGGGTCTTAGCTCTTGCCGTGCTTAGGGCTCATTCTTTCGGGGCCTCTTTTTTCCTATAACATTATTTATATACCATAAACACATAACATATCAAGTATACACATATAAATTAAAAATCATATAGTTGCCAATAAATATAATCAATTGCCTTCAATTTTTCCTAATTTTTTTCTCTAGGAGGATCTTTAACCCATATTCAATTTACTTGAAAGATATAATTTTATTTTTTTATGAAATTAGCAAAATGATATATGTATTTTATATATGCAAACTAATTTTTAAGAGGCTATATAGATTGTAATTACTAGATGATCATATTCCTTCCTGCCGTAGTTTTTACTCCATTGAAATTAAACAATTTTATTATCAAGCCATCTTAATTTTAATAAACACATAATCAATTATAATTAAGCAATTAATCTAAAAATTATATAGTAGTTGTCTATATACAATAAACACACTATATATCAAGTATAAATATCTAAACTTAAAATTATATAGTTGCCAATACACACAATCAATTACCTTTAATTTTTTCTAATTTTTTTTTCTCTAGGAGGATTTTTAACCTATATCCTTTCACCATGATCATCTCAATTGTATAGCTCCTCTAACTTGTTTTCATCATTCATTGAAGGTAGTCTTAAAAATAAAGGAAGGGTCCCCTTAATATCATTACTTATTTCTTTTTCATCCCCATCACCTGCAAATTGCCTCTTCCTTTGAATGATCTTTTACTTCCTTTGCTTTTGTTCTCTTAACACAACAACATCTCACACAAGGACACCTAATCAACTAATTACTATTTCTAGCATGTTGATTAACAACAAATCTAATAAACTCCTGAACTCTATTTGTATATTCTTCACTCAATCGATCAATAGACATCCATTTACAATCCATGACTGCCCAATCTAAATTTTAACAAATAATTTTAGAAATATTTCAATTTGATCTAAAGTATTATTGTGAATTTAATTAGATCAATTTGAATCGGCATTTAAACTTCAAAGTTTTGATTCAAATCTACACTTAATTTTTTGCATAATATATTATTGTGATCTGTTTGCCTAGGTTACCCTAGCTACACATTGCACACTTTCCTTGGTTTTAATATTAAAAAATAATTTTAGTTTATACTATTATCTAACAATATATTTCAGTATTTTGATCTATTTTGCAAGTTTAAAGTATGTAATCCAAGAGATCCAAAATCAAATTTAGCAATTATTTAATTTCTATAGGATCTTCTGTAAGTGAATTCAAAATAAATTTCATTCAAGCAAATTTTTTTTATATCTGATATAATAAGGTAGATATAAACCACTAGAAAACAAGCTAAAATTAAATATTTTTTCAAACAAAGTTTTTAAATGATTTTTTCACAAGTACAGATTTTATAAAAGTATTTTATACCTTGTGAATCGATTCACAAATTGATTCCTTGAAGAACTTACGAAAAATAGACTAGAATCGATTCACTAATTGATTCATGAAGAAAAGTTTTGAAAAAAATTCCTTTTACCGAAGGTTAGGATTTTGTTCTAAATTGTTCAGTAATCAATTTAAGACTCAATTTCAAAATGCTATGATTCAATTCACAAATCGATTCATTAGTTGTAACCACTTTGAATCAATTCACAAACTAAAAGTTAGTTAATTTGTTATAGGCTGTTACAATAGTTATAAAAATCCCTAAGCACTTTTCAATTACATCATATTTCACATTTTTCTTTCTTCTTCAAGTGCAAAAATCTCAGAGCAAACAGAGCTAAATTAGATCTTGATCCTACCTTATTACATCTTTCAATCAAAAGGTTTTCGAATGAAATCTTTGTAGAATTCACATTAGATGTTTGAGATTTTCATCTTAAACTTTGGTACTCTATTTCTTACTTGATCTTAATTTTTTATCTTGAGTTTTCTTTTGAGATTTCTAGGTTGATAGGAATCTTGTGTAGGTTAGCAAGAGCATGTAGTAAATCTTGTGGTTGTTATAAGTTAGCAAGAAACCTGTTGTAATTCTTGTGTTTTAAACTGGAAAATTAGGAACCTATTTTAATCTTAATGTTTTGATAATAAAAGTGGTAATCTGGTTGAAGATTATCCAATGGAGTAGACTTGAATTGTGGTTTTAATTCAAGTTAAACCACTTTAAAAATTTGGTGTCTTTAATCTTTATCTTTCTACTCCAGCATTTCTAAATTCTACATAATTATCATTCTACTTATTTACTGCGTAATTTTCTGCTCAACTTCTTGATACAAAGTAATAAATCACATTCTTTTTTAATTCAAAGAAGAATTCATAATAATAATCAAAGGTGCATATAAATTTCCCAAAAGGAATAAGGGTAAGATCCAAATTATATAATATCTTTTTCTGGGACCCTCATGATCCAAAATTAAAAAAAAATTAGGGCACACAATTAATCATAATTAGCACACAATTCATCTCATCCACACAATATCAATTATTAATAAAATTCAAGAAAAAAAAAATCTATTACCTAGAAACAAAGAGAGAGAGTGTGAGAAGAAAAAGATTAGTTCTTACCACCGAGAGAGGGAAAGTGAGCTAGAATTTTTTGATCAGCAAGAGAGTGAGAGGCTTTCAAATCACCAAAGATAGAAGTGGAGAGAGCTATGATATCAAACTTAGAAGAGAGCGAGAATGACAATTAGATGTTCAAAAACTATTACATCTTAATTTTCATATTCCCGCCAACATGTCTCATTTATTTTAAAATGAGTAGAGACTTTTAACATTAGTTTTCATTAAAAACCAATGTCATTAAGACTTTAAACATCAATGGTATAAAAATTTGTCTTCTTTTAACTAACTAGTTATTTTTTAAAACATAGGCAACACCAACGTGTCTCATTTATTTAGAATTTTCATTATATTCTGCAAAACATTACCATCGTTTCATATATTATTCCTGCATTGAGCTTTTCTATTTGTTTTTTTTTTCATTTTGTTTATACAATGATTTTGTATTAGAACTGATGTCGTTTCTCCTTTAAGATGTTAATATTTTATAATAAATTGATTTTTTTTAAATAGTCTATTTTAAAAATAGGCATCTAATATTATACGTAATAATATTTTTTTTTGAATTAATTTTATCTATTTCATTTTTTGTATAATAATATTATTACATTTTCACACATAAGTTGTCCAAGACTAATTGTTTTCTGAAATTTTTTATCAATTCAATAATATTTAAATACTTGAATTATTTTATCCATTTAATAATATTTTAATAATTGAATTATTTTAATCATTTGATAATATTTAATTTTGTAAAAATTTCTATAAATTGTGTTAAATATGTTAGTTTGTATTAAAAATCGATGTCATTTCTATTTTTTTAAATTAAATTACACAAACTTGCTCCAAATTACAATTTTGCAGAAATATCAAAAAGAAAATTAGGACAGAAAGATTATTGTTGAATCGAGCTTCTAGTTTGCTTACAATAAACCAACATTAAATTGTTGAAGCTTTTAGAATTGCTTGAAGCCTTTTGTTTGAAGGATCAATTCATATGCTCTATTTAAAGGGAAAAAGGAAACAAAACCTAATCATTTATTCACAAACTAATAAAAAAAATAGAAAGAAAAAGAAAAAAAATAAACTATAAACTTTCAAGCATGCTTGAGCATAATGATACTAAGCAACAATACCTGTAATTTTTTACTTTTGCAGGTATATTGCTTACTTGGGAAGACGAGTTTGAAAAGTGGGGTACAAAAATTCCATTCTACAACTTAAACATTCATTCCAAATAGTATTTAACTTGTAGAATGAAATTTGTGTGTTCCACTTTCAAACTACTCTTTCCAAAAGTAAGCTACAATATGCTAGTTAATGAGAGGGCACACATTGACTTTTTATAATGTGAGGAGACTTTAGATGTTTATTTATGTTGAAACTAACATGTAATATCATATATCTATATTGATTCGTAATTAAAAACTAAGGTCTATTATACATCTCTTCGTATAACAAAATGTAAACACATCAAATTTATTTTGAAATTTTTTTGACTATTCTTGTTGTCTTCATAAAATGGAAGAAATTAATGATCATTAGAGAATTTTACAATTTCATAGTATTGAAAAATAAAAAATTAATTATAATATTGTTGTATCAATAAATTAGTTGTACATAAATAATTTGCATTAATTCAATTGATAAATTAATAAAAAAAATTATTTGACTATAAATATTATAAAAAGTTCTTTGAAATATAATCAAATAAGAATTTAATTAATAAATTAATAAAAAAAATTTATAGTTGAGGAGTCATAGATTTTAAAGATACTTTAAAGTTAAATGGTATAAATTAAATAATTACATAAGTATATTGGTTCCTTGACTCAAATCGACATCAAACGTGATATTAAGTTTAGATGTTAGTTGTTTAATACAAATTGAAGTTGAGATTTTTCTCATATTTACAAAAACACCATGGCACCTATATATATGTTGGTTTACCTTTCATTATATGTCTATTTAACGATGTCATTTCTACATTTTTTAGTATTGTTAGTTACTCTTTTTGGGTCAGTAAATGCATTTAGCAATTAATTTGCTACATTTTGCAAATGAATTATCTTTTGAACTTCAAGTTCATGTTGATTTGTGCAAGGATCAAAACAAGGTAATAATTCATTCCAAAAAATTTCCTTTTCCAGCTGCTTCTTGTTCCCCCTAATGTTTAGAAACATTGATTCATCAAAATTACAATCGACAAATCTTGTTGTGAATAGATCTCCAATTAATGGTTCTAGATAATTGATTATAGATGGAAGTTCATTTCCAACATATATTATCTTTGTGCATTGTGGTAGAGAAATTGGAACATATACTACATAGTCAAAGATTCTTAGATGGGAAATATTTGGTTCTTAACCATAAACTAATTGCATAGGGGAATCTATATGATAAGTCATTGGCCTAATGTGTACAAGTGCTGATGCATGTAAAATAGCATGTCTCCTAGTAGAAATAGGGAGTTTAGATTTCATAAGCAATGGCCTTGCAATCGATTGGAGGCATTTAATAAATAATTCAATGATATTGTCTGTGTATGAACATGAGCAACAAGATGTTCAACAATTATTTTAATTGACATACAATAATCCATAAAGGCCTTAGATGTAAATTCACCAATATTGTTAATAAATATTGTCTTAATCAGATGATTAGGGAAATGTTCTCTCAAACAAATTATTTGTGCAAGTGAAATGCCAAATTGCAAGTTGATAATAAGCATACATGTGACCATCATGTTGATGCATCAATTAAAACCATAACATATTTAAATGATCCAGATGGTGGATGTATAGGTCCATATATATCACCCTGAATTCATTTTAAAAATATTAGGGATTCAGTCCCAATTTTAGCTAATGACAGCCTTATAATTTGCCTTGAGAGCAAGCAGTACAAGAGAATTCACTAGATTGAAAAATCTTTTGGTTTTTAAATGGATGATCACAAGAATTCTCAATAATTTTTGCATCATTATTGAACCTAAATGGCCCAACCAATTATGCCAAGCTTTAAATTCATTAGTAAATTTTTCGTTTACTATAGCATGTGATTCAATCATTATAATATTTCCGTAGTACAATCAAGAGGAGAAAAAAAGTAGCTTTTCCAATATACACTTCTTACACGAAATAACAAATGTAATATAAAGATATACAATACTTCCTTCATTCATGCTCTCAATATGATATTCATTTAGATGAATATCTTTAAAATTTAATAAATTTCTTTGAGACCTAGATGAAAATAATACATCGTCTATTATAAATTTTGTCCCTTTAGGTAGTAAACTATTGGCTCTTTTGGAGCTCTCATTTAATTTTGTACTGCCGAATATTGTATTGAAATTGCCTTCTTCAATTGTCAAGTAAGAAAAATATTTCATGTGTGTTGTAGCACTTTCTGCTAGACATATATCTGCATTAGCCATATGAATATCCATATCTTTTCTAAATAATTGGACCTTCATTTTTTTTTTGAGATAATGATGCAAATTGGATGATATTGAGGCTTAAATAGGTTAGAGACTGTTATAGGTGAAAATTGGTCTCGCTCAAACAGGACAAAGGCTTAGCAGAAACTAAGTCTGAAGGACGTTCAGCTTACTAAGGGTAAGTGCACGAGGTCCTGGCCTATGAGTTTGGAAATTGTCCTAGCTCACTGAGTCCTAACTAGCTAAGTCCCAGCTCGTATGGAGATCGAGCTCGCCTCCCAACCTTGAGCTCGTCCTTGCTGTTGGAAGAATGATAGTGACCTCCCACCAAGGATCTCAACTCATGAAGGCTAAACATTCCCCTCGAGGCCAAGAGCTCTGCAAGAAGGAGTCCCAGATAGGCTTGCATCAAGTCTGTAGTCCAACCAACCAGAGGGGCCCACCCCGTAGAAAGCAGCCAGCAGCAGCTAGATTGTAGGTGTTCTTCTGTCTTTTACATTTATTTCTTGATGTAATAGAACTGTAGCTTGTAATCATTGTATGTAACCCCTTCTTCCTCTATAATAGGAGATCATTGTTAGAAAAGAGGGGAAAAGAACAATAAGCTAAAAACTCTATAAAACTTTCCTTCAAAATCATTAAAAACTCCCTTGTGTATGTAGAGTCCGGTGCCACCCGGATTTAGCCAAACCACGTTAAAAATACTGCCTACCATTCTCTGTACTCTTCCTTTTTCTCTGTCATCCTCTTCTCTTCCCTCTCTCATGTAATTTGCAAGGAAACAATTGGGGTCTCAGAACCATTCTCCATTGACTGGACTTTGTCTCAGAACCAAATTCCACCGTCATTATTTTAGCACCATCTATGGGGATCCCTCTGTTTCTAAATCATTCTTCTATCCGGCTACAATGGCAAGAGGAAGAGCCACCAAGAGTTCCAGCACTCCAGTCGTTCACCCGGCAGCCCCTCAGCCACCTCTTGAAGACATGGTAAGAGAGTTAGCTGAAACTGTTAAAGTGGTAGCACAAGCACAAGCCCAGAATGTACAAAGGCAAGAAGAAATTGTAGCACAGCTCTAGTAGTTACGTGAAGAAACTCAAAGGGAGATTCATAAGCACCACCATGACTAGCGATCTGGGGGCTCGCAGTAGGCTGAGAGTTCTGGCCCCTAGCCTGAAGTTTAGAATCCAATAATGAAGTAAATCCTCCAAAGGTTGAAACAACTAGAGGAACACACCCAATCTTAAAATAATTAACCACACTGCGAGGAAAGCTCATTGTTCTCTGTGGATATCGAAATGTAACCCCTCCTACAAAAGCTCAAAGTGCTCACGATCTCACTGTATGATGGAAACAATGACCTAAGCGACCATCTGGATGCATTTAACATTCAAATGGATCTACAATTAGCTGACCCCTTGGCCAAGTGTCGTATCTTTCCATCCACGTTGGGAAGTATCCCTCGGGCATGGTTTAGGAGCCCCCAGCTTGCAACATTAACAATTAGGAAGAATGCCAAAAGAAATTTATCAACCAATATCAAGCATTGAAGAGGCAGCTCGCACCTCCATACTACCTTGTGATGGCCTTTCAATGAAGGGGTGAATCACTGAAAGACTACATAACGAGGTTCAGGCATGAAGCCAACTCGATGGAAAATCCTTCCAAGGAAAACATCCTAACAGCAATCTTAGTGGGACTCTACAAAGATGAGAAGCTGTACAAAAACCTTTACAAGTTATCGGCCAGAAATCTCACTAAATTCTACGAGCGAGCTACCAAACAAATAAGATGGGGGGAAACCTTCAGGATGGAAGAACCCAAGCAGAGGGCAGATGCCAGTGGTCCCACCACAGGTAAGAAGAGGGGTGATGAGGGTTGTAGTCATGACCTCGATCCTCAGCTCACAAAGAAGCCAAAGCCTCAGCGACTTCAGCCTAAAGGTTGCTTCAAGAGCTATAATATCCTTTTAGATATGTAGGATAGGATTTTTGCCACGAGAGGCATAAAGAAGATTTTGGGAAGCCCAGGCTAATGAGAGCCCCCAGCAAGTTTAGAGACTCTAGTAGATTCTGTGCTTATCACAATGAGGTCGAACACAACACCTCAGAATGTTGGGCACTAAAGGATGCCATTGAAGACCTTATCAGAAGAGGTCATTTACAGGACTATATAGTAAGGCCACCAGAGTAGAAAGCTCAACAAACTCAGCGGGTTGCTGATTAGGAGCCAGAGCCTTCCATCAAAACCATATTTTGATCCTGTAATACTCTGAAATTAATGATAGAATTATGAACTTTTGCTGACTAATGATTCCTAGTGAAATATGCGCAAAAGAAAGTTATTCCTTGTGGATTTGATTTCATTCTTGGTTGATTGGTTGAAACACGAAAGTACCATCAAAATAGCAATGAGCTATCATCTTGCTACCGAGGGTGAGGCAGTGTAAAGCCTACATCGCAATCGAAAACATATCTGAGGGTGAGACGGTACAAAGCCTACCTTAAAAAATATCTAAGGGTGAGATGGCGCAAAGCCTACCTCGAGATAAAAAACATATCTAAGGGTGAGATGGCACAAAGCCTAGCCCATGATCGAAAAATATCTGAGGATGAGATGGTGCAAAGGCTACCTCATGATTGAAAACATGTCCAAGGTGAGACGGTGCAAAACCTACCTCGCAATCAAAAAAATATCTGAGGGTGAGATGGCATAAAGCCTACCTTACGATAGAAAACATGTCTGAGGGTGAGATGGCACAAAGCCTACCTTGTGATTGAAAAATATCTAAGGGTGAGATGGCATAAAGCTTACCTTACGACCAAAAAACATATCTGAGGGTCAAACGGCGCAAAGCCTACCTCATGATCAAAAAATATATCCAAGGGTGAGACGGTGTAAAGTCTACATCGTGAAATCGAATCATGAGAACACATCTAGGGGTAAGATGGTGCAAAGCCTACTCCATCGACGCATGCAAAATAGATAAAACTACAATTTAAAGAGCTAGGAGCTTGCTATAGTGCGAAAATGTAAAATCTATTGCAGCTCTCGTGCAATCACATATCTGTAGTTAGGATGCGGCTGAAAGATCATAGCTCACATACGGTCTCTTGTCAAATGCAACTTACATGCGTCTTGACTATTGCTCATTACAAAACACGGCAATCAAATGACAAGATCAGCTACAAGCTACAAATATGGTTGATTGGTCAGAAAAAGCAGTTCATTGATCCACAGAAATATACATCCAACAATACACAAAGAATTCGGTGCAACATTTAGGAGCTATATAGAAAAGCTCATACCAAAGGCCTTATTCAACAAGGTAAAATCACATCAGAGGAGGAAATATAGAAATAAAAGCTAAAGGAGCCTAAGGCTAAAGATGAAAATAGAAAACTAGCTACCATCAATAGGGAGGCTAGCAAGCTTGACTGCTCTTATTAATATCCCTCCTAAGCTGGCAGTTCCTCCTGGACCAAACCCCATGCAATTTAAAAAGATGATAGGAGTCTAGCTAGTAGGGCCTAAGATCACGACGAAACCATGAAGAAATAATCCAAGATCTGCATAAGACCTTCCCCACAGCTAGCATAAAGAGTTATGCACGGGGGCCATATGCAGAAGGTTATCCATGCCTCAAAGACATGTGTAGAAGGCCATCTATGCCTCAGTGCTTCACCAAAAGCCAGATCAACAAAGATACTTTGGGGCTTAACTGATACTTCCATCTGTTCACAAAGAAGCAAGAAGAGCTTCTCAGGCTCTATAATCTAATTTAGGTTCAATGAATAACCTAACAGACAAAAGACCATGCCTAATTAAACGGTCCTGAGAAAATTAGATTGCCACGCCAATGGCTAGAAGGCAAGGTCAAAAAAATAAGTATGGCCAAGATCAGATGAAGTGAAAGACTGAAAGCCCGAAATGACAACTTGATAGAACAAAGGACTTTGATTGAAATAGCAAAAGTTGCAACTCTTAGTTCATAAAGTGAACTAAGAGTTTGGGGCTTATGTTATAGGTGAAAATTGGTATCGCTTAAAACAAGATGAAGGCTCAGTAGAAACTAAGTCTGAAGTATGTTCAACTCGTTAAGGGCAAGTGCATGAGGTCCTAGCTCGCGAGTTCAGAAATTGTCCTAGCTCGTCGAGTCCCGGCTTGCATAGAGATCGAGCTCGCCTCCCGACCTTGAGCTCATCCTCACTACTTAAAGAATGACAGTGACCTCCCACCAGGGATCTCAGCTCACAGGGGCCAAACATTCCCCTCGAGGCTAAGAGCTCCACAAGAAAGTGTCCCAGACAAGTTTGCATCAAGTCTGTAGTCTAGCTGGCTAGAAGGGCCCACCCTACAGAAGGCAACCTGCAATAGCCGGATTACAAGAGTTCTTCTATCTTTTACATTTATTTCTTGATGTAACAAAATTGTAGCTTATAATCATTACATGTAACCTCTTCTTCCTTTAGAAATAGGAGATTATTGTTAGAAAAGAGAGGAGAAGAACAATAAGCTAAAAACTTTGTAAAACTTTCCTTGAAAATCAATAAAAGCTTCACTGTGGATGTAGGGTTCGGTGCCGCCTGGATGTAGCTGAACCACGTTAAAAATACTACCTACCATTCTCTGTACTCTCCCTTCTTCTCCATCATCCTCTTCTCTTCCCTCTCTCACGTGATATGCAAGGAAACAGTTCTAGTTTCAGAACCATTCTCCATTGACTAGAGTTTGTCTCAAAACCAAATTCCATCGTCAATAGAGACTTATGCTGATAACATGATATAAAATAATATGATATAAAATAATACTTAAGAGAATAACTCAGATGAGAGAAGTAATGAAAAAACAAGAGGACAATTTCATTTTCCTTTTGAAGTGTGTCTAACAACAAGTCCTTTATTTATAGGCATACCTAGAAGATGGGGGAATGAATTTTCACAGAAGGATGTAATGATTACATGCACACATTTTAAAAGAGATGTTCTTTAACAAATGGATGTATTAGAAAGTTCATGAACATGAGTACATGGGAGAGTTCAATGGATAGTCGTACATGAATTTACATAAATTCATAACAAATGTAATAATTTTCTATAAGTGATTAGCTTGCTACTTTCAGCTAAGTAGTATCTTTGCATAGCTCACTTGTAGGACCAATGGGGGTACTTATAAAAGAGCTCAGGACCATTGGCGTCCAATGTAGGTGTACCACTAGTTATAGTAACCTACATCCCATTCATGAATCTTTACCCACATTCAAGCAACAAACGTATTATTCATGGCCATTAAAACAAATTTTATTTATAAATTTAAAACCATTCATTTGGAATTTCACATTAAGTGAATAGAATCTTGTATATTCAATTTCTCTACATTAAGTGAATAGATCAATGTATTAGATTTATCTACAATAAGTGAATTAAAACTCTTTTTAAAACTAATAAAATTAATATTTGAAACTATTAAAGTTCTTATAATCTCCCACTTAGTTTTAAAGCACAAAATAATTTTTGTAATCCCATGATAATAAGTATTATATCAAATCTTCCTATATAAATTTATATAGTTATCCCTTTATATAAAATATATACCATCCAATTAGAGACTGAAATTGAATCTTGGATTGCTCCCCTTTCTTATTCTACTTAAAATCTGGCAACTCGGGTAAAGTTATTTGATTTAAGTATTAGCCACTAAGAAAATGTGCCCCCAAATATTTCATAAGCCTGAACAATTTGAGATCTAGCTGTCTTTCTTTATTATGGCCATCTCTTATATTCTTATAGGTACATACATGATAAAGAAGGAAAATCTTGAGACATAACCATGAGCATTCAACATAGCCAACACAAAGCTAATTACATAGAATAAACAGAAATCCATTTATATAATACTTAGAATTTGGCAACTCAAGTAAAGTTGCATTATGATTTGAGTATTATCCACTAAAGAGATGCACCCAAAACATTCCATAAGCTTGAACGATGGGAGACTCAACCTGTCATCTCTATCAGGACTTTTTGATAACTCTATGAAAATAGAGTTATCTTAATGTTCCTAGACTTAAATTGTTGAAGTATTAAAGTGAGTTCTTTTAAATAAAT
>JANHAO010003983.1:0-25091 GCA_026873985.1 Saraca asoca
TGGATTGTCATCATTGGACATTTTAATGTTGAGTTGACATATAAATGATTTTATAAGCAATTGAAAATACATTACTCATATAATTATTATCTTACAAATAATTTTGTATTTACATTGCTGAATTTTGAAACTTGGTGTCGTTGGGACCACCGTGCCTATGGTTGATGCCATATTGGAGTTTGAGGCATGATAGTTCTCCATAGACCATACAATTTCTCTAGCTAATTTTGTATTTCCATTGTTGAATTTTGAGACTCGGTGTCATTAGGACTGTCGTGCCCGTAGTTGACGTCATATTGGAGTTTCTAGCTTTAAAAGTGATCATTTGAGAGAGAAATTGTAAAAACTGACAATGAAAATAGTATTATTGTTGTTGGATCACATTGGTATACTATTTTCTTGTTGCACTCCATACCAATGGCTAGCTGATGGAATCAATGACATTTGTAACCATGGATTGGTCATGCATCAATAAGGGGTGTACTAACTATCATGATTCAATGTCTCTTAATTTTTAGTTAGGTAGAGTCATATTCAGATATCGCATCTTAGATTATGTGCTTTCATAAAATTGTAGCCAGATTTTAGGAATAAGTTATTAGCCCGAGAGTCATTTTCAAAATAAATGTTTTAAAAGTGACACAATTATTTTTGCCCAAGTGGGAGAACGTAAAAATTATTTTTACAATTCTTCTAATGGGCTGCAAATAATTGTGATTTTATTTTGTTAAAATAAACAGGCTAAAACATAATTTATAAGTAGATGCAAAAGATAGCCTATTAAACTATTAAGGTGATCCATATGCATTGGGCTAGGACATTTGTTGATAATTAGCATGGGCCTAATAGTGCAAGCCTTAACATAAGGCCTATGATGGAAGGGCCCTAGGGTTAACATATAGCCTAGGTCTCCTCTATACTCATGTAACTGTTAGTCTATCTGAGTTCCTTACCCTATTGAGAGTGTGCTTGATGATAGTGTGATCTGCAGAGGAAGTTCTTGGCTGTTCACCTATACAGATTGTAGATCATAAAGTAATTTGTTCACCTGTGAATATAATTGATCATGGCTACAACAGGTAAATGTTCAATTTTCAATATTCTAATTTCATGCAATTGTATTGTTTAATTCCGCTTACACTTCTAACCATCAATTTAGAGAAGATTGTTCAATTGCTCATTTAATACGAATCCATTATTAACTGTTGTAACCGATTTATGTTTCTTTTCTATTATGAAATACATTGTAACACCTCAGCTACTATAAAAAAGGGTTGAAATCATTGTAAAAGGGGGAGACAATACAAACAGAATATTGAAACTTAGCAAAAGACTAAAAAATAATATAACCGTGGACGAAGACCTTGCATCTAGCTAAATTATGTTAAAATGCTCTTGGTGTCCCTTGTTCTTTCTCTCTTTCTCTTTCTTCTTTATAAATTTGCCTTCATAACTTGTAGTTTGGGGTGTAAGACTTGGGTTGATTGGATTTTGCCGTCAACAAGTAGTTATTTGTATTTTGTCCTAAAAATATTATAAATATATTATATGTATAAGGAAAAAAAAATCAATATGATCAATCACATATGTGCTTCAAATTTTCAAATTTTCGCCAATGTTATCTTAAGATACTTTTTAAATATACTAACATTAAAAAGTCAGCATAAGATAATAAGTTTACAAGTTAACAATAAAACATATCTAGTCAAATATCTTAATAAGCAATTGATACCAGTATGCAATGAAAAATAAAATACGATACTTCATTGATTGGTGATCGTAATTGTTGGACTATGTATATATGAATTCTTGCTTTATAAGTTTTAATAATATTCTTATCCTCTTATTCTCACACTTTTATTTTCTCTCACAAACAATGGGGATTAGAATTTTGGATTTCATTGCACTCCCAAAAGTGAATTTGAGAATAGATTTTTATTGTAAGAATAATCATGTTAATTATTGTACAATTTTTTTTTTTTGGTGATAAATTATTCTACACTAGCACTCCTTTAATTTTGATCGTTGCTTAGTAAATATTTCGCCTGCATTTGTCTGTGTGAACATAGATTTAATGATTGAACTATGTTTTGTTTTTGGTAGTTACATTAATATCGAACTCGCATACAAGGCCTATGGTCAGGAAGAGCTTCTGAATATATGAGTGCACATCCAGGCTTTGCTCCATGACACCCAGGACATTACAGTCCTGGTCTCATCAGATAGCAGTCATGTGTCTCCCATTGGCGGTTTAAATGACTTTTTTTTTTTTCTTTTTTCCAATCTTTCCTTCATAGGTATTGGTGGTATTTTCTCAATCTACTAAAAAAAAAAAGGAAAAAAATCATGCAATTTCTAACTGAAATTTTGGATGGATTTATCCATTGAGAATCCATCAAAAAAATGTGATCGAAATTGAAAAAGCTGTTACAGATCACAAAAATTTATCAAAAATCTATCATATAATAAGTTTTGTTAAAAAATGGACACAAATTTTTAAAAAAAATTATATTTACTTTTTTTACAAAACTTAATGTATGATGAATTTTTTATGAAAAAATCCATCAAAAAAATTAAAAAGTTTTAAATGTCTAAGCTTGCAATCTTCTGGCTCAATTTTTATTTCTTTTCCTTCATTCATCACACTAAAACTCTTCTTTACTTTCCTAACTTAATTCATGCACTTTGAAGGTATTTTTCACAAATTTAAACCAATCAAAATTTTTTTTTTTTTTGCTTTGTTTTACATTTTTATCTATTATTTTTATTTAATTATTACTTTTTTATGATTGAACTGACCTTTCTTATTTTGATGTATGTAGTTCTAGGCTTCACTTTGTGTACAATTTTTTTATCAATTTTTTTACTTAAACACTGAGGTTAGTATATATTTTTAATTATTAGTTGATTAATTATTAATAATTTTCATATTGTAAGAGTTAATTTTTAATTATTTATTGTATTTTCTTATATATTTGAATTAGGATTGACTACTTATATATATATATTAAATTATATTTAGGAATTATATATAGTTTGAATTACTTTAGGAATTATATATTTTGACTACTTAATAACATTAATATTACTTTAGGAATTATGTATATTTTGAGTAAGAACCTATTTTATTATAAACAATATATATTTTGATTTTGTTAATTTTTAAAATTAGTAACTATCTTATAGATATTAATTATTAATTTTATTTTTGCTTTGCATTTGGTAAATAAAACTATTGAAATTAAAATTGTGTTGTTAGAAATATAAATGTAGTTACTATTATGGAAATTTCGTCCAAAAAAAAAAATTAGTTAAGATGAAATGTTGACAAGCTTTCACACCCCCTTAAATGGTGTGGTCAATCAATATTTGTTAGATTTAGCTTGGGATCCTATAAGGGTGGTCAAAACATTTTCAATGTATTTTATCAATGGGTTTAAGTTTCACACACAAATGTAGTCAAGGGGAAAAAATTAATTAACAATAGAGTATGTGTAAAGGGCACAGGGAATGTAATAATAGAGAAAGATGATTTCTATGACATTCTCAAAGAGGTTGTACGGTTTAAGTATCTAGGATTGTCAATCAAAAGGGTGATACATTTCTACTATGAGTGGTTTGATTCTATGTTAGGCCGTGATATGAGAGTGTTACCTTAATATGGCATAATTGAAATCATAGATACAAGACGATATGCCAAGTATAATCCCTTTATTGGTGCACAACAAACAACATAAGTGTATTATGCACCTTACACATAAACAAAGAGAGATAAGCAAGATAGGTAGGTTGTTATAAAGACCAAGCATCATGGAATGGTTGAGGATAAACATTAAGTAGAACATGCTTACGAGGATAAACATATGTCATATGCACCTTAGTTGATTTCAATAGATAATTCAATTGTTAACTTGCATGATGAAGATAGCGGATACATGGAGGTGGATAGGCTAATAGATATTGACGAAGATGAAAGAGAGGATGAAAAAGATGGAGAGAAGGAATAGAATGAATAATACTACCATTTGATATGTGACATATTAATTTGTTACTAGTGTATATGAGTGCAAAATTATTTTATTCATTTAACATATATATGATTATTTTTTTATTATGTCATGTGTGAATATTTGCATATGACAAGTATAGGGGTGGGCGAGGAAGTAAAGGACAACGGTCCTAGGGATGAGGTTCCCCTCATTATTCCCCTAGTAGCTATTCGCATGTGATGGCCAGTCAGAGCCCGCTAGCTGTCATTTCTCCTAACTATACTTTCATTCCCTCACCCTAACCTATATTTGGCCAAATGGAGTCACCTTTACAAGTATTGATGCAAACATGGTCACAATAAGAGCAGCACCCATCCCCAAACACAAAGGGGATACCATCATAGATGGCACCACCATTTTCAGGCACAACATCTGGCTAGAAACATCTTTCATTCCCTGGGGTACCTACACTTGGTCCTGGGGATACCATTATGCCATATAGGATGGGGTATATAATCTTAATTATGCCTGATATTCATTTTGACATTAACTTTATTTTTTAATTTCTTAATTATATTTATTTTTATTTGTTCAAGTTCTATCTAACTTATAAGCCAATAAGCACCATATGCCACATTATTATAAGTAGGTATGAGGGTATATGGCTTAATTGAAAAAGTATTCCAGAGCCTATCCGTAGGATGCTATATGCGGTGTTTGGGATAAAGTTTTCATACTTTGATTATAATTTAACTATTTTTAACTGTTCTCTTACTATTTAATGCTTTTTTTGTTTTTTAATTACAAAAGTATTGCAAATTGAACTCCTCTTATGAGAAAGACATGTGGAAGATCTTCAACCACAAGGGTTTTAATAAAATGAAGTATATCATGGATAAGGTGCAGAAGAAAAAACCTATTTAATCTAGCTGGATGGGGGATAGAGAGTGGAAGGGGCTTCTCAAGTACAAGAAGGACCCTAAATCAAGGCCAAGTCCATGCAAAATAAGAGGAATAGGACCTCGAATACAAATAGACAAGGTTCCTCCCTACACACTGATAGATTCATCCCTATAATAGAGCATTGGTTGCTCATGGTAATGCTATTTAAACTCAATGTTATTTCTGTCATTTGCATTGTTGTAGTCACATTCATAACACAATTTATAGTGTCCATAAATTTTTTCATGTTATATAGATAGCTGAAACTAAGGTCGAGTTGCCAACGAATAGCTTGTTTTACCACACTAACATTCAGATAGATGGTCAGTAGGTCTCGCCTTAAACTGCATAGTTCTTTGTAAATAGCTTATTTTAACTTGCATTTTTGTTATTAGTAGATTGTACATTTAATAGTAAAATAGTACATTTATAAATCAAATAATTAATTGTTTTAATTTGCAAAAGAAACTTCAACAAAAGAAAGGAGGACTTAGTGCAGACTCAGGTGCAAAGAGGTTCTAAGGGCTCTAGGGAGGCAACTAGTGAGGTGGCCGAGCCATCTAATCGTGATTTGTGGGTGGACACTATAAAGAAAGCAAAAAGGGATGGGTCTATGAGTTAGAATTTGAGGCAACCAAAGGGACAACTGCATCGGCTTCTGCATTTCACTCTAAAACATGTCACCTACTTCATTACAATAGCTCGTACGCACTATTGTTGAGATGTAACAGTAGATAAAGGTCATTTACTCCTAGACAGAACAACTTTTACAAACTCAATAGTAACAGTAGAGCCAACATCTACCATGTTATCCTCCACCTTATCCATGTCTATATGGATATTCCCAACACCTTGCATACTACTAACAACCCTTTGCCTACATGTACCTGTCGCCACCGCAGCCACCACTATAGACAATTCGACTATCACCAGCTAGAGTCAGTGGATGACCTACTAGTCATCAACAACAACAGCAACCGAAGGATACTACCTAAGAGACTAATGAATTCCTCTCAAATCTTGGAATGTAATTATATTTTTATCTATTTTATTTGAATAATATGTTTTTACATCATTTAATTTGAATAATACAATTTATACATTTTTTTGACTAATTTTAACTATTTGTATGCATCATATGTTTAATTTTTTGTTATTAAATAAGTATTAATTTTATAAATTAGAATTAAAAATATTAAAAATTTTATTACTAATTAAAATTCATTTTTTTAAATTAGAAATAAATTTTTAAAAATTATATTAATTAGAATTTAAAAAAATTAATAGGTTTTAACAAAAATTTTATTTATGCCAATGGAATTTTGACAGATTTTCGACAACTTTTATAATAGAATTTCCGATGGAACTTTGGATGAATTTTCTTACCAAGTGTCAACGAATTTTCAATGGCTTTTTCAACAAATTTTTGATAGATAAAAAAGGAAAAAAAATTATGAAAAACCATCCCTTTAAAATTCGTCAAAAAAATTTGTCAAAACTTTGTTTTGTCAAAAAATATGTCCTGATGGAAAAAAAATTCGATGATAATTTAACCAATGATCTTTTTCTATTGGAAATTAAAATTTTTGACAAAAATATCATAATTTTTTATAACAATTTTTGTTCGAAATCATGAATTTTTTTTTAGATCTTTTTTATTAGTCATGGAAGAGAAAAAAAATTAGTATAGAACTATGTTAAATTAAGTTTCTTATTTTTATTACTTCAACTAAATATTTGTAATATGAATCGGTTTATATGTATTCACTTTTGCTATCACCCAACAATAATTAACTTTTATAGTCCCAAATTCGCAAGGAATAAGAAAACATTATGCAATTATACCTTCTCTTTTGGCTTGCAAATTTATACCTTGATTCAATGAGACATAGTATGATGTATATATTGAGTTGTCCATGAATATTACTAGCAAATTTTCTTCAAGTCCAAAGATATCAATTTATTCCTTGTCAATCATTAATATATATGATTCAAACTTAACTATATTTACAGAAAATATTTTTTATTTTTTATTTTGAAGAAAAATATATTGATGTGTGAAACTCCTTAACTAGCTAGGCTGATAACAAACTACCTACAAATATAACAAGGTTAGTTGCATACAACGGAAGTGGTCTGTCGAGCATGCTCTGATGGTCAAGTCAGTATTTTAGTAGAGTTTCAAAAAGTGTGTAGAAGATCCAAGAAGAGGGATACCTGTTGGTGTTTATAGGTGTCAAACGTGTCATTTAGCATACTCTAGAGAGGTGTTACCACATGTTTAAGACATATTGGTAATGTTAATGAGAATCTTGCTAAGTGGTTGTTAGTATCATATTGTTCATGTAGGCCTAATCACACCTGTTGTCATGTGTGCATAGGTCGATTGACTAGATATAATCGGTCGATCAATATGGGTCCAACTACTTGCCATGTCTATTCCAACCGACTCTGGTCGATTGACTTGGGTCAATTGTTTAGAGCCTATAGGCTATTTAGGCTGTATCATTTGCCCCTTTCCACTCAGTAGGATATGTAACCAGCCTGTATAGAGTCTTTTCATTCCCATAGGCAAGTTATCATTTGCATTATGTCAATCATTATAGTTTGTTATCTCAAGAGGACTCTAGACCTGTAATAGTCCTATTGGTGGCGCGAATCACTATTTGGACCATTCGCCTTAATCAATCCTAACTATTGGATCTGAAATGAAATTCTATAAAACCTAGTTTATGTTTTCTAAGTGCGACTTCTGCTTTGCCCTCTGTTCAGACTTCTTGCTCTCAGCTCAAGACTTGTTATTGCTTTTTTATCCAAATTTCAAATTCTTCTTGAACTTCTGACCATTCTCTCGCCACTTTGCAAGTAACTTCTTCTTCCTCTACTCTTTCTATCTTATTGCATTTTAGCCTTCTATATTTTTTTCTTTTTTGAAAATGTGTCAATTACGGCTTTGCATTTTCTTTGTCTTGGTGACTGCATCTTATACCTCCACCCTTTCTTAGGTTGCAACATAGAGACCACTGTCTCTCACCTATCTCTAGCTGGATTCTCCTTTTGTTGGAACCTCTTAATTCTACTCGATCACTTTTGTTTAATCATCCTTCCCTTTTTGTCTTGCCTATTTTAATCATATTTTGTTTTCTTTGAAGGGACCCTCATTTTGCTTTTCCAACTTATGTCCAGTGGATCGAGTGACCTTATCAACTTGTCATTAGATTCTAACTCTTCATCAGACATTGGGGAATACTCCCTTGAAAGAATCATCTACCATTTTGCTCTACCATTCTAATCGATCATGGTTGACTGATCTCACGATGAACATGGAAATAAACAAGTCCATCTTATTGATGTTACCCCAGATGGCCTTCAAGACATCCACCCGAACATAAAAATCAGTAGCTGCTTCTGCCAAATGGTGGGACCTAGATGTAATTCAGGAGTTAGAGAAAGTCTATATTTAGAATGAATCTATTGAGGGGATTGTCTTTGCACTTGCCTTAGAGGACAAGCAGATTTGCAACTATAGCACCTCATCTTTCTTAATGTTCTATGGAAATGTGGTCAATCATCTGCATGTTAGTCCTTTCTTTACCATGTTTCAAAGTTTTAAGCGTCCACATACATCTCACTCTAACCATAGGCTCTTTTTTGTTTTTTTTTTCACCTACTCATGATAGAAAGCCAAAGGATGGGTACATTTATTCTATACCCTGATTGCGTTATCATAGATAATATGCATTCCAATGTTTGTGCCTAGAAGCATTCATTTTTAGAGTTCAAATGGCCAAAGGGTTCCAACCATTCTTTCTTCAAGATGGGGAGCTACTTCATTTAATAAAATGAAGCAAACTTACAAAGCACCCCTGAGGCTGCATTTTTGAAAGCCTATCAAATGATGATTAAGAACTTATCATTCAACTGCTTGTGTTTGGGCCATTCAATGCTCAATCCATTCGTCATATGTGCATTAATTTATAGTTTTGCTTTGTTGTTGATTATCCCTTTATTGATCTTTGTTTGTCATTATTTTCATATTGTTGGCTAAACAATGAAGTGATTAAGATTCATCACAAAAAGATGGATCCAAATTGTGTGGTCGAGATTTGTGCAAAGGCCCTGGCTAAGGAAAAGTTAGTTGTGCCTCCCACCAACCAACTTGAGCCAGTGCCATTAGTGAATATTACTAGTGGCTCTCCTTCTTCCTATCAGCCTGTGCCTACCTCTAATCATGTTAAGATATTGGCAACGAGAAAATGAAAGCTTTTTCCAAGGAGTCCTTCAAAGGCAAAGAAAGCAACTTATCTAATGTCCTCATTCTTGAGGCAAAGAAAATCAAAGTGGAAGCTTAGAAAAAGTTGTTGCAATCAAGGCCCTGAAAAGGGAAACTTATCCTTCATTACCATAAATAGCTTATGGTACAAGGACATAAATTATGGGACCTTTTTGCACAACTAGCTACTTCTTCATGCTGATTAGGATTGTACTAAGGAATTTATAATGGATCGCGGTCTTTTGCACCTTCTAAGTCTTCTACAGCCTAGTTCGCTCATGTGACTATTGTTGTTCTAGCTACAATGTCAAGTTTCACATGGAGTGAAGGGACTTGGTGAAACTTGACCCTAATGCCCCTAAGAAGTTGAAAAAGGATATTAAGATCAAGTATAAGGAAGTGGCCGATCGAAACAAGAGTATCTCTGATCTAACCGATTGCATTATCGAGCTTGTTAAAGAGCGAGATGCCTTGTCTTGGAAAAGCGAAGACTTTTTTTGACAAAGTTATGACTTATGGAAGGAGTTAGAGGCTGAATGAAAAAACTGAGGAAATAGTAAAGTAGCCTTTAATTAGAGGCTTAAGGATGCTATGTAGGAGGTTAAAGACCTTAATTTTCCCATGCTTCATTTAAGGGTTTGCAAAAACTATCCATCAAATTCAACATTTTAATCTTGACATGATACTTAACCTTTCCCAGATTGGCTAGGATAGAACTTTGGACAAGATTCTACAAAATTCTCCAAAAGATTAAAACTCCCATGTTGGCATGCTTCTTCTTCTTCTTTTTCTTCTTTCTTTCTTTCTCTCTCTCTCCCTTTCTCTGTACTTAATAGGATGAATGACCATATCAATGAAATGCATTTATGAATTTTTATGCCTCTTCTTTTATTTATCTTGTCAAGTTCTCGCTATTTTGGCATTATCATGTTTCCTGCCCAAATGAGCTTCCAACGGGCTAACTACCATTTTATTTTGCCGAACTCTCTATGCCTCCAAAGAGCTTTAATGTTTATCACTTACTTTCCTTATCCTGCTGACCATTCAATCACTGTGACATCTGTCAAGCTCCTATCCTTACACACTTTATTGATGCTGGGAAAGTTGCTTCACCTTTTTCCTGGCATTAGTATGATGGTTAGCATGACCTGGGCTTTTCCCTCCTAACAAGTTGACTGTTGAGGAGCTTTTATTTTTTAAGGATTTGTGAGATTCTCCAGGGGTTTTTCTTTTTTGAGAGGTCTTGAAGCTTGCATGGACTACTATCTTAACCATCCATCCTAATATTTCTTGGTTGTTGGATTTCTTCCAATCCCCAATAAAAGCCAAGTTAGCTCTCTTAGAGGTGATCTATATATTTTGCCGTTATAAACCCTAGTTGTTGCCATTTGTTTCCCTTTTCTCCAGTGCTCTTTCTTAGTTGTGGTTACTTCCCCTCTTTCACGGGGTAAGCTTTTACATTTTTTGTGTTTTAGCCTTCCTTTTCCTCTTATTTTCCTCTAATTATGCTGGCAACAATGATTTATGTTAATGACTGCATCTCTTGTGATTGGTTACCCTATTTTAACACCACATTAAGGAAGTTAGGCTCTTCATCTTAGTCATACATGTTTATTTCACATTATTATCTTTTTACTTTATTTCCAAGTTACCGATTGCCCTAAGTCATGGTTCAAAGATGGATTCCAAGTGATTGGTGGAGACTCATACCTAAACTTCGACAAAATAGAAACTAACTACCCATTCAACCTCTCACATCAAGTTAGTGCAACAAGTGATTGTTGTAGATGATTCCACCTCTCTAAACTAGGTAAAGCCTTTTTCATATCGTGCTAAGGTGCAACCTTTACGTAAGCAAAAGGTTCCCTCCAAGGGCTCTTTTAAGGGCAATGGGAGTAGTTTTGATGACATAGATGTAGACTATTAGGCCTTTTTGTGTGAACTCTCCAAGGCTAGCCGGGATAAGTCTTAGAAGGAGATCCTTGAAGAGATGAAGAAGGGTTAGGCTCATGTCCCATCCTTGTTGCTTATTGTTGTTTTTTGTTTTTGTATGGAATATGTCAATTGGCCACATGAAAGAACTTATGCATTTTTCCTTTGCATCAATTTTTACAGTACCCTTTGCTTGTACACTTCCAATAGGCATTTATGTTTTTTGTGCTTTGGAGATTTCTATTAAATTCTATGATCGATCGAGCCTTCAACAGGCTTTTTGTCTATCATTTGCTTTTTGATCTTACATGTCAAGGGATATACTTAAGCTTGATTTAATGCCACATTCATTTAACCTAAATTTGATACTAAGAGAGTCTGCTCGGATTTTTGTGTATCGAGGGATCTTCTTAGACTAAAAGAACTACTTAGATTTTTGTGTAGCAAGGGGTTTGCCCGAATCGAAGGAATTACCCAAATTTTTGTTTTGTACTTCTCTTTTCTCGATCAAATATTTAGTTCATCATTCCTAGTCTTTCCTTCATTAGCTTTTAACTCTTTGGTTTGTGTAAGCTCCTTTTGCTCCAAGTGACTAAAAGGGTAAGAGATCCTATAGGGACCAAAGCTAGCCATGTACAACCAAAATGGATATGCCAGACATGCTATGACATTTAAGTCAATAATCACTTAAGAAAAATGTAAATTAATGTGTATCCGAGAGTGAAGGATAATACCTGTTACGTGAAACACTATACTTTGACATGTATGTTTTGAGAGGTCTTCAAGCCCTTTTTGTAAATTTGGCAGTCGATTACCTTCTAGGCTTCTTTGGTTAACTGGTATCTCCAAAGATGAACGTCGAGCTTTACGTGCTTCTTTTCCCTCGAATAAAAGGAATTCCTTATACCAAACTTTTAGGATGAAAATGTGTAATCAAGTGCCAATTTACGGTAGCAAAGAGGGCTAAAGTTTATTAGCTTAATCATCTAACCAAGGGTGTCTCAGAGTCGTAAGAAATGTTCAAGTGATCCTTTTTATCAAACACCTTGTGTTCAACGCCTAATCAAACATTCTTGAAGCAAAAATAAGGATTCTTAATTCCCGTGAATTTAAGATATAAGCCTTGCTAATTTTGGCAGCTTTCCACTATGAACTATAGCAAATCGAGGCTAAATCATCCTTACTTTGATGTCAACATGATGATGGATGTCCTCCCCCATAATTACCGAGGATATTCATCCCTTGCTCTTTCTCGATAACTCCTACGAAGACGAAATCCCAGAACAATGAGAGTAAAATCATAGAGATCTAACTAGCTTGAAACCTACGTCAACCTATAGTGATTTTGGGTTTGAAATAGTACTTGTCCAAGGCTTGACTAAATTTTCAGTAATATTTGATTTGTGACATTCCCATCTCTAAGTTGTGATACTTAATTTACTTTGTGAAACTCGTGATCCATGAGAAGTCAGAGATCTCACCCATCTTTGGGGCTATTCCTTATGCTAATAACTATTCCTTGCAAGATTCATGAAGGTAAGGACATTTCATCCTCATGGACTTATTTTCACATTTTTGGAACTAAGATATTGTCCCCTGGTTTTATTGGCCTACTACGCCATATTCCACTGGTCGTGAGGAATAATACAAAACTTAGCAAGCTACTGGGCAATATGGCCATTGGATAAAAACTTCAATTATAGCCTTATGAAATGGAGTGAACTCAAAATCAACTTCACGAAAGCTATCAATGCCATTGACATGGTAAATTTGGGTGAGTTTCCTCCTCTCTCCCGTGTGGTGATCCCCTGCCCAACATAGGATCCCCCATTGAATAGGAGTAAAATTGAAGAGAAAATAATGGTTAGAAAAGTCACAAATGATGCCAAATGAAACTCTTCAACTGGCTGGGCTGATTAAAGTGGCAAGGCAAGCTACCTACAAACACAACAAGATTAGTCACACACAATAGAAGTGGTCCACCAAGCATATTCCAATGATCAAGTCAGTATTTCAATATAATTTCAATACCTAGTGGTGTTTATAAGTGTTGAATGTGCTATTTAGCATATTCTTGAGCAAATAAGGCATTACAAGTGTCTACAACATATTGGTAACGTCAGCGAGAATCTTGCTAAGTGATTACTGGTGTCACATTATTCATGCAGGCCTAATTATGCCTTTTGTCATGTGTGTATAGGTCAATCATCCAGATGTGACCTATCGATCGATATGGGTCCAACTGCTCACCATGGCTATTCTGATTGGCTTTAGTCAATCGACTTGAGTCGATCGTTTGGAGCCTACGAGCTATTTTGGGCTATGTCAATATGTTTTCTTAAGAATCAATGCATAAGCATTACCCAAATTAACAAGGTTATATGCAACATAAAATAGCTTGGAACATCATTTTCAACAAATTCTTTATGTATGTTATATGCAATGGCAAATGGACACACCTATTTTGGTAGGGAAGGAATGAACCTTTGGGCAACAGTTACTATTGGGATTCAATTCTAAAGCCTTATGGATTAGATGATTGATTACTTGCAAAACAAATAAGATTAGCCACACATGACAGTTAGAATGATAATTGAATGTGTGTCGATGCCAAAATCAAAACTATTATCTTGAAGTGAAAACAAATTAACCTTGAATTGAGAAAGATGATATCTATTTAAGGGGTATTTAGTTGGAGAATTTCAGAGCAGGTAATTGAATAAAAAAAAATTAATTCCCTTTCTAAGTGTTTGGTTCACGTATAGTGAAATCTGTTATTGTTACTTAACCTTAATGAATTCCCCCCAATTAAAACCTTCTCTCGCCTAAGGTATCAAATTACATTATCCTTTAGAAATTTTAAAAAAAAAAAATCACCTCTCTCTCTTTCCTTCTCTTACCACTGCTCATTACCATTACCATCATTGATCACCTCTACTACTACCTTTTATCGTTGACCACTGCCCATTACTACCTACCCTTGTTGATCGCCACCTACCACCACCTTTCACTATTGATCATCGCCTATTATACTACTGTCGTTGACCACTGCTTACCACCATCTTCTACCACTAGCCACCACTCACCACCACTACCATCATTAACTATTATCTATCAACACCTTCCACTATTAACCATCAGTCACCACCTTCTGTCGTTGACCATTAGCCACCATCACTACCATCATTGACCATCGCCCACTACCACCTTTCACCATTGACCATTGCCCACCACCACTACCATTAACCATTACCCACCACAACCTTCCACCATTGACTACTACCCAACACCACTGCCACTAATGACTACCTCCTACTTGGCAACTACCCAACACCACTATCAATGTTAACCACCATCTATCACTACTTATTACCACTAGTTATTATCCACCACCATCGTTAACCATCATCCATCACTACTTATAATTGACTATTGTCCCTACTACTTACAGTTGACCACCATCTATTATCACCAATCGTTGTTGACTATTGGCCACCATCACCTATCACCTACTATCCCTGACTATCAACCATCATCACTTATCACATTTAACCATCATCCACCACCACCTATCTTCACCGACCATCGTTTATCACCACTTATTATCGTTAACCACTATTCATCACTATTAGCCACCAACCAATCAAATAACAAGAAAAGTAATAACAAACAGTGTGATTCCATTCTCTGATTAAACTAAACAAATCAAAAAATAACTATTACCATTAATATTACTCCTCTTTATTTGATTCCATTTCCTTTTCATTTCCATGGATTGAATCAAACACCTCTTACAATGCTCCATAGGTGATTCAAAGGTGTGGAAATGGACTCCTAACTCAAGATTCTTTATCACAATGCGAAGTGCACACTCTTAGGCCAACTAAAGGATGACACATGATGAATAGTAGGTAATGCTTAAAAGTATTGTTGAATCAAAATCGGTACATATAATGATTTGATTCAACCATAAAATCATTTTTGTGATCAAACCAGACTTGACTGGTCAAAAATGGCCAAAATTAGTGACCTAGAACTAATTTTCAAAAATTAGTTGACTAAATTTTTTTTTACAATTTGCCTTGAAATTGGGTTGTTCTTTTTATATTTTTTTAATTATAAAATAAGTTTTTAAAAAATATATAAAATAAGTTGCATAAAATTATAATATTTTGTTAATTATTAACTTCTTATAAAATTTATAATAATATTTATTTGTTATATTTATTTATTATATATTACAAACTTAAATTTAAGAATTATATTATATGTTAATTATTTTTATTTATAATTTAGTTTAATATATTTAATTTCTTAATTATAACATCCTCATATTTGACAATTGGTTTAATCGATCGAACCGATCAAATTATAAATTAATAATTTTTTTAATTTGATATCAAACCTAATTTTTTGAAACATTAATTAAAAGTAATCTAATCGTCCGTTGCTTGGTCGGCCATCCCGAGTCCTTTGTCATCCCCGGTCGTCTTTGGTTCCTTCGTCCATACAACGTCAATTCGACAATGAGACTCTTCCCGTAATGACATATGCACCCAAATCCGCAAGAGAAAGCAATTTAAGGGGAAATAAAAATGAAAAGGAAAGCCCAGCAACTTGCATTGCCTATTTCAAAGGAAACGGGTCGGATTCAGAAATGGAATGACAATCAACTTGGCCTATGAATTACAGAAAAATGACATTGATAGAGAGAGGTCCAAATAAACCAAAACAAGTAAGTCTTAAAGCATATCGCCCTTTGGTCCTTTTAATGGCTATCCTCTTTCTTCTCCCCTCCGGCAGTCCTTTCGTCCTTTCAACGGCTGTCCTCTTCCTTGTCCCTCCGGCACATATGCATTTCAACAGTTCGACTTCAATGGTTGAATACAGCAAAGCTATATCTACTATATTATTTCGACTTTTTCGTTAACCTTGTCTTAAATTCAAAGTAGATTATGTATTTTCACATCCAAAATAAATGTATGAATAATATTTTTGTATTGAATACATGTCTACGTTTGCTCGCTATATTTCAAGATTGTGACATTTTATCCTTCTACTTGGTTGAAAGAGGAAAATGGTAGAGAGGGAGAGATTGTAACCTAACGCATATTTATTAAAGTTGTTTAAAATGTCAATTTTTTCAGAAACACACACACACACACACACACACACACACAATATTCTTATATTTTGATTTAAAGCTTTCAGATTAAAAAAGAAAAATATTGTCATAAAATGATAAAAAAAAAAGGGATCAAAATTAGTAATTCAAATCAAGAAAAAATATGTAATTTAACCAATCATAGTAGGTAATCAAGAGCCCAAAGCCCTCAAATTTAGTGTTCGAGCCTCAATCTTAATTATTTCATTAAAAAAAAATCACTTTTCTTAAACTAAATTTTTAGAAAATTACATTATTCTTTCTGAGATGGTAAAATTAAAAATATGGTTTCTATGAAATTTGAAAACAACTTGTTCACACTTAAGAAGAAAAAACCTCAAGCTTCTAAAGGCATTTTCTTTTTAAAAAAGTTCCCTAAAAATGTTTCTCCTTCATGATTGCAAGACAAAGGAGAAGAGATATCAAGTGAGCCTAATTGTTCCGTGCATTATATGTTGAGTTGAGAGCTTTGAGAATCAAAGCATCTTGTAGCGGCCACCATAATATTCCAAAAGAAAAAGGAGAAAATTCAAATAGAAGACCCTCCAAACACAAAAGGAGACGACAAAAGAGAAGTAATTTCAAACTATAAAATAAACTAATCTTATCAATCCATTAAATTTTTTAATCACAATAAATATATTTTTTATAAAATTGACTGATCCTTTAATTATTTTTATAGATATAAACCATACTTAATCAATTTTAAATTTAAATAGAATTATTCTAATTTCAAAATTTTTTCTATTAAAATATTTATCATTATTAATGATAGAGCGTTTAGAAATGTAAGAAAATGGGAAGATAATTTAGTAACGCAACTATTATAATAATGCATTTTGTCAATATTGATAGGACATAAAACAAAGTGCAGTTAACGCCACAGCTGGCAAAGTCGTGTTCAATCCATATTCCTTCTCTTTTTCTAGTATTGATAATTTTAATTTACATGATCATATGAGGATTTCTATTCTATTTTCATATTATTTAATTCATCCTGTATTATTTGTAATCGATATAAATTATTTTGTCCAATATTCAAACATCATAAAAAAGACCATTAATAATGTCCATAACGAAACATGCTATTAAAATGAGTAGACAATATTTCTTGTCCATATTCAGAAGTCTTTGAAATTAAATGATCATTAGCTGTGACACTCTTCTCATGTCCAATGAATCGAAAGCCTGTACTTTCGAATTCCACACTACCAGACCTTTCTTTATCTTCTTTACCCACACTTTACATCAATCGAGACCCATATTAATGTATTCAGTGACGTTTTATGTGGCAAGTCATTCTCATTATTAATCACTTTCTCTGTAGTCTATAGTTGAAAATTATTCCAAGAAACAAAAATAATTATACGCTTAAAGTTGTGTCTTTAATTCCCTGGATACCCTCGGATTGGTAATTGCTGTGTATTGTTGACAATTTTAAAGTTATGCATTGCTTGTTTGGTACTATAATTGACGAGTTTAAACCAATTTTATTGGTTCATAATTATTTGAGCAATTATTTTAATATATTTCGTTAACTTTTAGAGGTTTTTCGATATCAATTACGCTCCTAACAAATTTGGTAAATAGCTTTTATTCTTGTACTATTTTTTCTTTCATAAAAAATTGTCAATAATTCCATCCATGTATGTTACCAAACATTCCCGTAACAATAAAGATTTGGCTTTATTAGTAACATTATATGATGATGGAAAATATTTTAAGTTTGAGCCTTGTTAAGTAGTAATCTATTATTACTTAATACATTTATCAATTGTAGTACATTATATCTTAACAAGTTTTTAAATTGTAGTTCGCCATTACCATTTTTAAAAATTTTGAATCATAATAATTATATTACATTTATTCATAATTTTATTAATTATAACATAATTGAAATTGTAATTGTAACAATAATTTAAAATCATTATGAAGCAATTTATAAAAAAAAATAATAAAAAATCAGAAGTTATGCCTAACACAAGATTCAATTCTTGGTGAGAATTGACAAAAGCGTGCCAAATTAAGTTTGATGCAAATCTATATGTATTCTTCTAATTTAGAGCAGCATGATCTCAGCCAAATAATAGAAACTGACTACATTGAATTATACATTTACATACGATAGCATTCAATACCAAGATCAAATGTCTTAACACGGGGAAAAATAATGCTTCGAAATTAATATGTTTGGGGTTAAATAGAATGATAATTAATGCAATTGTCATGAAAGAAATAGATATAAGAGTTTATTTTCTTATTATGAGTAAACATTTTTTTGTACGATTATCTATTTTGTTTCCCGAATGTTTACCCAGATTTGCCTACTATAAACCAAAAGAGTAGAAGAAGTGAGAAGCAATCAAAGAAGTCACATCTTCGTACCTGCAGCAATAACAACATTGCCCCACATCGGATAAGAATTTCACACCTAACGACGGAATCTACTCAAGCCGTCAAGTTTGAGAAGAGAAAAAGAAAGCGCAGGACGTGGAAAAGTCATAGGAAAATTAAAGCTAAGAATAAGATGACGTGCATGAACCGCCAATTATTAATTAGGTACCATAAGCCCATGATATTTGAATCCTTTTTCCTTTTTTTATTCACTGTTACCCTAATCTGCAAAAAGCAATATTGGAAGCAAAATCTGGTTTCTCTACTAAAATATATATATATATATATATTATTAATATAGATATCCATTTGTTTTACTGAAATATATTTTTCATAAGAATAATATTATATATAAAAAATATAAAAAAATAATATCCACTTTTTAAAGTATATAAATAACATAAAAATTATTTATTTATAAATTAAATTTTTATATGAAAAATATATTCTAATAAAATACACTGAGTCTAAATGAATTTTTTTTTATCTACGGAGAGGTAAATATTAATAAGTAAGACTTAACAGAGAGATAAAATACGTTAGAATGAAATTTGGAAATATTACACAAGCAATCTTGAGTCGACTAGACATTTCTTTTCTTGTTTTATTAACTGTTCAAAATATCGTTTTGTGTGGATCATCACATGCTTTTTAGTGTGGTTGTGCCATGTGCCATGTGCCATGTGCAATGTTTCAAGCAAGCCATCGCCAATAGTTTCCTGGATCATAATCCTAATAATGCAACGGCTATAAAATTGAAATCAGTGACAAGTGGACTTAAAATAATAACAAATTGACAGGGGATGCGCCTACATTATCTGATTAAGAAAATTAATTATTATTTTTCCTGGCACGTAGTTTTCTTGATTACGCGAATGAGGGTGCTGCTTACATTACGAAAATGGAAATTCAAAATAATTAGAGCGATGATATAAAAAACCAATATGATTGAGAATATTCCTTCTACTTCCACTGGTCCTTATCCAAAAAATTTTTTTTTTTTCTTATTTGCTTTTCAGTTCATCAATTATGGTTCATTGGGATCTTAATTTTTAGCATTTCAATAAATTAAATAGAGCTGTTTTTTAATATCATGTCCTTTTCACATCGCACGTCCTTGTGTTTGTTAAAAAACTGTGGTGCTTAGAATAATGGCTGTCTCCTGAACTAAATGGCAAGGACCAGTGCTTCAACAGTGAAACAAACTTGTCTGCAGCTTTCTGGTAGGGTTATGATTCCTCTGCTACTCAGGCTTAAAACTTCAAATTGGTAACTTCTGCCCCGCCATAATTTATTAATTGTGTGGTGGTTAATCCTTCACGTGTTCCACAAAATTCATATTAATTTGTAATCTGTCAAATTTTATAAAATAATTTTTTATTCGTAATTTTTTTATTAATATTTTTAAATTTTTTAATATAATTTTAAATACTAAAATTATAACTTTTTATATATTTATCACACATAAAAATCATATATATTTATAATTTTGTATGAAAAAATTATAAAATTTTATATATATTATTATAAATTTTTATATTAATCTTTGTAAAAAATCATGAAGTATCCAAGTATTACAATTGTGTGATACTAACTAGACAACCATTTGACATTGAAAAATACAAGTATACAGTGCAGAGCCGTTGATTTATCATTTTATAAACATGTGAAACTTTTTAGACAATTAGATGCATGAATAAAGTGGCAACTGTTGCGTAATTTGTTTATAAGAGCTTAGTTGCGTAATAAATATTAGAGGCTTTACTAGACCAAAAAAAAAAACTTGGAATATTTGAAATTACAATATTATTATACATATATTTTCAGTGGCGGACGCAGAAATTCGGATGAGTGGTGACTGAGTTTGAGGCAGATTTAGAATGAGTAAGGACTAATTCAACAGTAAAATAAGTGAGAATATTTGAATTAAACTTGGATCTCTAAAACCTCTAGAGATCAGCTTTAGGAAAAAAGAAGACAAGGAACCAAATATCAAGGATCCTTTCTTCATCTGGTTTTATGTTGATGAAGAAATTGTTGTCGGTCGAGGCAGAAGTGGAGGAATTGCATTTTAGTGTCAATGTCACCATGTCAATATTTGAAAATCAACCATTGAACTGCATTGAATGGGGGACTTCAGCCCCCACTGGGCCTCACGTGAGTCTGCCCCTATAGATTTCGGTTTTGTAAACTTTTACTTTTACAAGTTATTTTAATTTGTACAGTAATAATTGTATTTATTTATATTTATTGTACTTAACAATTATTAAAGTGTAACTGTAATAGCAAGTATAATTTAAAACTATGCATGATGCTGTTCTTATATGATTTTCATGTATTTCTGTAAATTCTGGATACATTAAAGGATCATAAGACACCTCAAACAACCAAAGGCTGCAAGTTCTGTTAGAGAAGCCCAAAGAAAGTAACCTTAACGTGAATGCCACTCCACATTCTTGTTGTGCTCAATACTAGCAGGCCCTTGAGGAAAATTCTCAGAACATGGTCCACCTCCTTTTGCAAATTGCGATTCACATTTGTTCTAACTCAGCATTTGGACAGTCATATGAATGAGACCAAGGCGGCCATTGACACAGCCTACCTCAGTTACTGTCCCTTTCGAACTTTGCCATTCTTTTTATTATTATACTCAAATTACACTTTCTTGCTGTAAAAATAAAATTGAAAAGATTCTAAATACAACTGGCCAGTGACCACGACAACTTCATATATAGCTCACGTCGATGTATACCTCCTCTCATATTTCCACTTGATCATCATTCTTCATTTCCCACCATTTTGCAACCAAAGTCTCTGCATTTTATGGTCTCTGCAGAAAGAGGAAATGGGTCGGTTTGATCTTATTCTTGTCTGGTCACTCTCATTAAGTCTGTGTCTTTATCCTTATCACAGTTCTGCTCAGCTGAGCGGAAACCACTATGCCAAAACCTGTCCCAACGTTGAAAACATTGTCAGAGAAGCTGTTCGAAAGAAGTTTCAACACACTTTTGTCACTGTTCCTGGAACCCTTCGTCTTTTCTTCCATGATTGCTTCGTTCAGGTAATCAAATTGACACCTTTTATTAGCAATAAATCTACAGCATTGAAAAAAAAAAAGGCGGAATGCAAGAGCCTATTGCATTTACGTACGTTGAATTTGTCCAATTCAAATAGGTTCTGATAGGTGACCGTTGCAGTTCATCTCAATAGAAGTTTTTGTAATAAATCGGCACTAAATACGATATCAGAGCATCTCAAGAATTCAATTTGTGCTGCTGCTTTCCCTCTATACACAAAAAAAAAAAAGAACAAAAAATAGGTTAATGTTATGTCCGCTTTAAATTAAAAAATTTTGGCTTGAAGGAAGATTTTAGACATATGATAAAATCATGAATAAATCTCATTCTCACATTTTAAATTTTGGAATAAATTGAAACAGGGTTGTGACGCTTCAGTTATGATACAATCCACAGCCAATAATCAAGCAGAGAAGGATCATCAGGACAATTTGTCCTTGGCCGGTGATGGATTTGACACAGTGATCAAAGCCAAGGAAGCAGTGGACGCTGTTCCACAGTGCAGGAACAAGGTCTCTTGCGCTGATATTCTCGCAATGGCAACTCGAGATGTCGTTGCACTGGTTAGTTCAACTTCTTTACCATTTAATTCGATTCGAATCCAAGTAAAAATTCACCGCTTCATGTAATTAGTTACTTTTAATGATTGATTAAGTTAACGAAATTATATTGAATTGATGTGGCAGGCTGGTGGTCCTTCGTATGCAGTTGAATTGGGCCGATTCGATGGATTAGTGTCGAAAGCCTCAAATGTAAACGGGAAACTCCCTCAGCCAAGCTTCAACTTGAACCAGCTCAATTCCTTGTTTGCTAAACACGGGCTCACCCAGACAGACATGATTGCCCTCTCAGGTATGGCGCGTCTATCACACTTCCCAATCACAAAGGGCCAATCAACAAAAATATCAAATTCATCCCCATTCAACACGTTCTTTATTTCCTTGCCAATATAATTTGCTCAAGTAATGTTAAGAATGGTAGAGTTGCCTGATAAGTCTCTCACCTTGAAATAGGAGTAAGTTCTACAGTTATCTGTGGACTCCATCTCCTCCTGTAGATTTAGAAGAAATTTTTAAATAGATATCATATATTATATGAAATTAATTATAAATTAATAAGCTTAAATATTTTTATGTCAAAATTATTTTTCTATTCCTAATAGGACAGAAAAATCTACATGCGTTATTGATCTTTAAGACAATTTATAAAATTCTTTACATAAAATAAAAAATGAAAATCTTTTTTTATAACAATTGAGCATCTAAATTATTAAGATAGAATAAAAAAATTGAGGATGAAGCTTTTGACCTGCATGCACGTGCAAAACCAGCTAGATAGATAAATGAATTGTGGAGATTTGGATGACAAAGCGGTTGTGTTATGGTATGTCATGCAGGTGCGCACACCCTTGGATTCTCCCACTGCGGCAAGTTCGCGAATAGAATATACAATTTCAGCCGTCAAAATCTAGTGGACCCTACATTGAACAACCAATATGCGACGCAGCTACAATCCATGTGCCCGAGGAATGTGGATCCGATAATAGCCATCGACATGGACCCAACCACTCCCAGAAAGTTCGACAATGTTTATTACCAGAATCTCTTGCAAGGGAAAGGCCTCTTTACCTCCGACCAAGTTCTCTTCACGGACCCAAGGTCCAAGCCCGCTGTAAATGCCTTCGCCGCCAACAGCAACACCTTCAACGCCAACTTTATCGCTGCTATGACCAAGCTGGGCCGAGTCGGAGTCAAGACTGCAAAGAATGGCAATATTCGTACTAGCTGTGCTGTGCTTAATTGACTGGGCACATGCTACGAAGACCTGATCAGTGCACTTATTTTTACTTCACAAACTGTCATTTCAATTGTACGCCAGTCAAATTGTGTTTTATTTAGGGAGCTTATTATTTCATATTTTATCATATTTACATTCAGGTAAAATGTAACTTGTTCATGGGTCCTAAGGGGAAATTGTAAGAGGGGAGGGATTTTTGTTATTAATAAATTTCTTTCCAAAATAAATAAGGTTGTAGTTACAACTAAATGTGGATTTTGAAGTTTATGGTAATAAGTACGGGATGTAGTAGAATTTTTCAACTAGCATGATTCCTCTGTTTTGCGGTTCCTATTTATCTGATTTCTTCAATTGTTTGATGGAGATAGATCAGGGTGCAACACCATAACAAACAAGGGCAGGTAGATGTGGATTATGTTGGTGGACCGTGTATGTAGTATTAAGATTGAAATCACTTTCAAAATCATGTTGGCCAGCTCATCTTTAATCATTTTTTTATTTAACAGCAATGCTTTGTTTTTTCCTTTTATGCTTCTTTATAATAATTAATTAAAGCAAATCTTAATCGACATATGATTGGAATATAATTCCGGATATAATAAAATGTAACAACTTGAAATGCATATTGACTTATTCAAGCAATAATGTAGGTCATGAGAAAGTTGAAGAATATTTTATGTGTGAGTATGGGTTAGAAGAAGCGGATAATATTAAGACTTACCATTGAGCAACTGTTAATATCAAGGCTAGTTAAATTTGAAGAAGGGCAATGTTGTGGATATTTTTGGAGCAATGTAAAATGGATTAGTAAAAGCTCAATAGAAGGCAAGTCCAACCAAAAAATGTCACTACAAAAAAATTGCATTTTAGCCACCGAAAAATTTGGTCGTTAAAAATTGAATTTTGGTCGTAGACAGTTTTTGCGATCGAACAGCGATAGAAATTCAATAGTAGCTAAAACTCCAGTCGCAAGACAATCAGTGACCAAAACAAGGCAGTCGCTGAGTTTAGCGACCGAATTAGCCACCACATATTTTGGTCACTAAGATTATAGAAGTTCGGTCGCATTTTAATTTTTTGCCACCAAACATTTCAGTCGCTGTTTCGGTCACTAAGAACTTTGCGACCAAACCTTGTGGTCGCTGCTTCATTTTTTTGTCCGAATTTTCGGTCTCTATTTCGATCTCGAAAAGGCAAAATCGGTTGCCAAGAACTTTGCAACCAAACCCTTCGGTCGTTGTTTCTATGTTTAATTTTTTACGATCGAATTTTTGGTCGCTATTTCGGTAGCAAAATGGTAAAATCTGAAAAAAAAAATTGTTCACAAATTCAGTCAATGAACAGCTTTTGCAGTTATTTTTTGGGGGTACCTGATTAACACATAAATTCAGTCAATGAACAACTTTTACAGTCATTTTTTTTAGTATCTAATTGTCATATAACAATGCTACAAATCCAATCCAATACCATCCATAACAATCTAAAAGCCATTCAATTGTAGTGTATAGTAAAATCAATCAATT
>JANHAO010003984.1:0-25068 GCA_026873985.1 Saraca asoca
ATTAAAACGTAACTGAAGCTCCAGCATCATGCAATTGTCATGCAACCGTCATCAACTCTCTGCAGGAGGTCAACTCTCTTACAGAGAACCTATTAGTTGCAAGGTGTAGGATTTGGTATGACACTTTTGAAAAATGTTCGATCGTCAGTGGGAGGAAGATGATTTTCTTGTTCTTTTTCTCATCCAATACATTGCAAGAATAGATGACAATAGTATAAACGAGCAAAGTAGAGAAACTATTACTATTACCAAAAGGAGATTGTGATGCTTGCTTTGTTTCTTAGCTTTGTCCGGACAAGATGGTAGATGTAATCGTAAGATACCATCACAAAGTTTATTATTACCGATCACTGATAATGCACTTACATTTCCAAAAACACCTGTTGGTACCTCACCTTCCAAAATGTTAAATGAAAGATTCAGATATGCTAAACTAGAAACATCTTGCAAAACTGCAGGAATTAATCTAGATAAGTTATTTCTCAACATGTCTAAATGTTGAATACCTTTCAATGAAGCCAAAGATGAAGGTATATTTCCATGAAAGGAATTTCCTTGTAAATTAAGGTACTCTAAGCTTACACAATCTCCAATGGTTGTGGGAATATCACTGGGCAAAAGATTTTCTAGGATCATTCGATGTTCCAATATATATTTTTTTCGCTTACTCACCTTGGTTGGTAGATTGCCGCTTAATGAGTTGGTTGATAAGTTTAGTAGAATTAATAAAGAAGAAATACTACTAACCCGTAAGGGTATATAGTTCCTCAAAGCTTATTTTGTGAAAGGTCCAAGTATTGTAAATTTTTGCAGTTCTCAATACCTGGAGGAATATTTCCTTCTAACATATTCCATGATAAATCCAGACGAAATAGTTAGGCGAGGTTGCTATGAAGATCGGTATCTTTCTTGACAACTCATTTCCCCACAGCGATAATAGTTGCATCTTTCCAAACCTTCTAAAAGTACTTGGAGAAATTGTTTAACTCCATGGTCAAAAATATTAAAAAAAAATTCACCACCAGCAAAAGTTAGATACACTTAAAACACAAGAAGATGAATGATTGAATGATTGTTTAGTCATTTGTATATAGAGAAAATCATTTTTATAGCTTTGAAAATGAAAAAAAAAAAAATCATATAATGTTATCAAAATATACAGGAAAACAAGTCGACAACAATTGTAAATATACTATTATTTATATATTTATCTTACGTGCATATGATACTCCTGCAATTAAATTTTTTTGAATCACCACTGCATTGAAGTATAAGTTCCTCCGTCTGTGACAGTTGTAGTGGTATATACTTTTTTTAAATACGGATTGAAATATAATTCTAAAATAAAATATGTGAAAAAATAATTTTCCTTCTTATAGCAATTGTTATGACTTGTCATAGCATCCATGTGCCTCCATTTCAATTAGAGATATATATGGGTTGAGTCATCGATTTTTATAGACCAAACGCTTCATACATAATTATATCGATTTTTATAGACCAAATCTAGTCTGATTATTTTTAAAAATTCTGATCCTATTTATCCCAATAAATCGTACAAATCCAGATCAGAAAATTGGATTATATTTATATTCATTATTATTTTAAATGTAAAATTCTTTTTATGTAGAAAATAGATATTTAGATATATAAGAAGACACTTAAACATATAAAATTTTTAAATTATACTAAACTAAATATTTTCACCAAAAAAAAATAACATTATTACTTTTTGTAGTATATATTTATATTAATCAAAATTAATATATATACATATATATATAATGGGATCAAATTAGGTCGAAAATTAATTATAATATAATTTAGGTCTGATCCAACCCCGAATATTAATTAGGTTGTGAAAAAGTCCGATATTAATTGTACTATAAAAGTAGAGTGCAAACCTTACATTTTTTTAGGAACGGAGGTATTGAGATGGACCATCCATCTACACCATGAAGTTTCAACCAATTCAACACTTACACGACACTTCCAAAGCAATTGTGATTTTGTTGTCGTAGACTCAAGACAATTGCAACTTCTGTAATTTGACTGATTCCACCGAACCACTCTGATCTTACAAATTTCTTTGTTGTCCTAAAATTTCAGTCATTTTTAAGTTAAAATCTTGCGAGTGTAGTTGCTTTAATTTCTTTTAGCATGATGAAACGTAAAAATTACACTAATTTTTATCAAAGTTCCATTTTTTTTTAATTTTAATCATTTAAAACTTAAATGTTTGAAACAAAATATAACAGAGTAACTTGTGTTTGAAATACAAAAGGCCCCGTAGAAAAATGGTAAGTTATTACAGTAACGTTGTAGGAAATTTGACGGGATATCCATAGTTGTACTAAATTTTCTAATTAAAATTTTATAGACATCAAAGTCAGGATTTTTTTTTTCTGAAAAATAAAAATATAGGAGTAAGGTATGTTGCTTTACTCTAAAATCAGGACATATTATCAACTTCTTTCACAACTTTCAGTAATACATATACATCGTCAAACCTCAAAGTTAGAATTTTTTAACACAACTGAACAAAATCAACCAATTATTAATTTTGGACAACAATATTGTATTTAAGTCTTTTTTAATAGTTGTGACTATTACTCCTCTGGTTTTTTTTTAACTGTCATTTTGAAAAAAAAAAAAATTGATTCTTCTTATTTGTCATTTTCGAAACCTAATCAAGCATTAATTATTTTTTTTTTTTTTCAATTCTATCATTCTTAATAAGAGACAAAATAGTGGAGAGATAATAGAAGAAAAAATATTAGTGGAGAAATTAAGATAAAGGATAATTTTGAAAAGAATAGATAATTTTTTATGTAATTGAGGTTATTTAATAAATTTCTTAATGCAACAACTTTAAACAGCAGACATTAAAAAATAGAGAAAGATAAAAAATAATTTTAAAAATACAGATAAGTTTTTAAATAATTAAAGTTATTTCATAATTTTCTTAATGCAACAATCTACATATATTAAGAAACGGAAGAATGCTAGCTATCGTTAATGGTGGAACAGACGGTCGGGGAAATGCCTCGTTAATTTTTAAGGGTTTTGATCTGACAAGATCCAAGTCCATAAACAGATTTATATGTGTCTGACTTGCAAATTGAGGTATAAACACACATATGGATACAAAGACGACACAAAGGTCTGTTTATATAGAGATAAATTCAAGATTTGTAACCAATGAACGCTCAAGTCTTCTGTTTTTGGCTTCTGAGGTTCTCATTGAGTGGCCCTGGAAAATATGGCCATGGCTGCTGACAAAGGTTGTCGTCTGCCGGTCCATTGGGTTTAAGCTCTTGGCTAGCAATAGTGTTTAGGAAAAACATACACTAAACTTAAATTTCAATGGACAATCACAGCATTCATCAATATAATATGATGACTTATGGCCATAAAGTCTGGGCTTTCACTTTTGAATTGCCCCATTTACTCCACAAGTTATCAGATAAGCGGTTTTTTCCTAATATTCTTGGAATTTTTCCAGAAATATGATTGCCACCAAGATTTATTTCAATGATTGAAAAAATTGGTCATGAAGTCACCAAAACAGACCGGCAAGATTGATAGTTTATACTATATTAAATTATATCTTGTTATAAAATATTTTCAAAGATATTTCAAAATATTTATTTATTCTTAATTTTTTAAATAATGATTTGAGATATATCTTAAATATTTTGATTATTATTTTAGATAATTAATTATATGAAAGTTATGAATTTGATCAATAGAGATTTGTTATTTAATCATTATAAAATCTTTATCTGATTTTTAAAGTTATAATTATTCATTATTTTTATTTAATTATTTTAGAGTTTTCCTAAATTATAAATACCATTTGAGCTGAAACCCTTTATACACGGGAATAATTCTTTTCTTTCTCTACTGAAATAATATTTCTCTCAAATATTCTTCTTTCTCAAACACTTTCAGACTCTGTTTTTGTTGGGTTATGTATATTTCTGTGGTACCTACTCTTGAATTGTAAGTGTACACAAAGGTTTGTTGAATCCTCAAGATTACTGCTTCACCGCATCAGACCTCTGTACGTTGCGGGTGGAAATAATCCTTAAGGACAATGTTTATGACACACCACGAATAAAATTCCACTAACAATCTTAAGGATTACTTGACCCAATACAAAATCAGTTTTTCAAAAAATTTTAATTCATTGTGTTTTAATGAAATTCATTGCAATATTATTTCTCTAACTATTTAGTTTCGTTTGCTTTGGTGAATTATATATTGATGTAGAAGGTGATGATCCTCAAGTGGAATCTAGGAAACCCAAAGATATAATCCATGATTTCATCTCTGTAGGACAAGACAATCCACACTCAAGAGGTGAGTGAATTGGGTATTTTAAAAACTTTCACAAATTTTAGTGTTCTCTTTAAAAATCTCTTGATTTTGAAAAACAATGGGATGATTTTAATTCAAATAAACTCAAGATAATTTGATAAAGATGTTTGCATACAAGAAATAAGAAATCAAAACATTCTTCCAAAGTAATTCATTTAACTATGCATAGACAAGGCCTCTAAGACTATATTCATAAAAGGAAATCGTTCCTTTTAAACATACCATAAATAATGAAGTAAAAAATGCTCAACAAATTTCAACAATAAAAAATAGAGCATCTCAGGCTCTTCTGAGTCTTTAAAACTTGAAGCAACTCTTCTTTCTTGACTTTCTTCTAAAGATGAGCAAGACAAGAATTACCAATGCTTAACTCCGATCACTATTTCTTTTTTAGACAATCCTATAAAAATAAATATAAACTCTGCAATCCACATAGCTAGTCTAATCTAATTTATCATAATGCATGATTCAAATATATAACTAAAACAAATTAGCACAAGAGCATGCCTTACAATCTTATCATACATATTTGTTAACCACAACAATAGCATGCCTACAAACACTTATAAATGATATAGCATTAAGCAAATTGAATATGATATAGCATAAAGACATGAACAGCTATTTGAAAATATATATTTACAATTTGTCATTTGTCATCATCAAAACTGATCATCTAGAGCCTTGAGGCTAATAATCTCCCCTTTTTTATGATGACAAATCACCAAAGAAAAATGTATTCGAGATAAAAATTTCAAAACAATAAGCTCAACAAGAATTCAAAACATTAAGAGCAGAACATATTTTTCTTTTCATTTTCTTACCCTCCTATTTTACATTAACAAAAAGGATAAATAAACAAATTGAATCAAGTGATGTCAAACAAAGAAAGTTATTAATTTTTCCCCTTATTTTTCATTGTCAAGTCTATCTTTTTATTTTCAATTAAAAAAAGAAGAAATAAGCTTACAAGGCAAGCAATATTGCAAGCAAAGTTTTTCATCTTTTGAAAGTAAAGACATATATATTTTTCATATGATCCTAACAAAACTTAAAACAAAATTCATACCATGATCATATGAAAACAATCATCAAACAAATGAGTCAAAAGATGTATAATTTTACCTTCTTCCTTTAAGCAAGCATGAGAGAATCTCTTTGACATGACAAGTAAATAAACATTAAAAACCTTCAAGTCAAAACAATTGTAAACCATATAATATATCATATATAAGCAAAGCTCCCCTTCAAACTATGCCAAAAAAAATGGATAAAAGATAAAATCATATGATAATTGATGAGACAAAGAGGAAGTAAAAACAAAAATTCTTGTTTAGCGAAATTAACAAGATTAGAATCATGCTTATTTATCAATGATTCACAAAATTGTGTAAGCATGAGATGCAATCAAGATATCTAAAGCATATACAAGAAACATCTTAAAACTAATTTTCTCCCCCTCGATGAAACAAAATAGATTTTGTCTTGTTTGAAAAAACATGTTCCTCTTTCAAAATTAAAAGATGATTGAAAACATGAAGTACTTGTAAGATCAAGACGTATATGTTTACTTAAAAAAATATAATCATTTTAAAGCATGGAAAACATTAATATTTCTCAATCCAACAAAATTGAATTTCTCCCCCTTTCAACAACACTTTCATAAAAAAAATTCAAATTTGTGTTTTAAAACATTGAAAAAAAAAAGTTTAGGAGAAACATGGAAGGGAATATCATTTTTAAACATTTTCAAATAAAACATTTAAGTAATTTGAAATCCATGAGTTTTTTAAACTAATTTGAAAAAAGATCAAAGAACATTTATTTGAAAATTTTTCATGTATGCATATCTCCTTTCGAGGTTTTCTTTATGAAAAAAAAATAGCACACGCTCCAAGCAACTAGGAAGCATAGCTCAAACAAACATCATGAAAGGATATGACATAGGGATAAAAAGTGATTAAAACTATCAAGCTTTCTCTATGTGCAATGACAAGGGGCATAAAACAATAATTAAGCATATTGTTATCACAACCAAGCATATTTTTCATGATCTTTTCCAAATCGACCAAGAAAAACTTAGACAAAGAGAATCAAGAAATCCAATATATGTTAATGACTTAGAATAAATAAGAATGGAGACACTCGTTGATTGAAGCAATATGTTGAGCTTCTTAGTTGTAGTCATTTTCCTCTTCAATTCTCATCACTTGTGAGGCAAAAAAAAAAACATATTGATCTTGATGAGAAAGAAGCTTTCCTTTATGTGATTGCCTTTGGAAAAGGATCAGAAGCTAATAATTGATCATATTGAGAAATCTTCAAGTCAAGACTTGATCTTTTAACTCCTCCAATTTTCCACAATCTTGAAGTTAAACTTATAAATCCTTTCACAAATCACAAAGATTCTAACAAACTTTTGAGCACAAAATTGAAGATTGGAGATTAAGATATATAAAACAAATTCTAAAGATTTTTCATGGAAGAGATTAGCTTTAAGCACCATTCAATCACTTCTTGGAACAAATTTAGGGTTGACGTAAAACATATAGCAAGTATTATAACATCAACCAAGCAATTTGGAAACTTAGTAGAAAAAATGCTTATAAAATTATTTTGAAAGTAACAAGAATTATTTTTAATTTAAAAAACTTTAAAAAGAGCAAGATTTGTGATTTTTGAAAACATTAAATCTTTAAAACTTATATAAAACATTTTGAAGAACCAAGAGTATAAGAGCAAAAAGGTGTACCCAACCATCAAGAAAACAAATGTTCACCAATAACACCCAATTTTAAAGAAATGAGCTTCTTTTAATACAAGTATGATCATTGGAAAAAAAAATGGACCATTATCTTTCATAATTCAAACATAGGCAATGAACACTTTCAAGAAGCATTGGTGACATATTTGCCTTGATAGAAGAAATTAGCTTTCTTTAGCTCAAAGAAGACATATCATTTTAAAGATAAAGCCAATCATAGCAATGATATGTTTAATCTTTAACTATTCAAACTTAAGAAAGATATAAAGCATATTGTGCATAAAGAGAGGACAAAGTATACCAAACATTTGAATTAACATTTCTCTTTACAAAAGTTGACTTTTTTGAGAGTTGATTTGCACTATCCTTAAGTTAAACTTGTCTTTCATTTTCATGTTATTTTTGAGGAAGTATTAGCTTTCTTTTCTATAAAACATCTCTAGACAATTTCTTTGGTACCCAACCAAGACTTGGGTCTATGATGGTTAGATGAATACCAATATAATGTCCTCTTGAATGATTGATCAAGATAAAAAAAGTGACTGCAAAGAATCATATTCATGGAAATCAATTTTCATAGCATTTGAAAATATTCTCTATTTATGAAATAGATAATGAGGTTTAAGGAAACATATGCTAAGCATTGCAAACCCTTATATTAAGTTATATTATCAAAGAGCTAAGAGTATAAGAAGACAAAGTAAATCACACATTCAAGATAATATCTTATAGGCATATATGATTTTCATCAAGATGAAATACAATCATTGGCTCACACTTTGGAACTATTTCACCCCTTTTTCAATGAATATCAAATAGAGTAACACAAGAGGTTTGACAATTTGATACCTTATCCTTTGCAATGAAAGGATGACTCTTTTTTGCCCATTTCTTCTCCTTTAGTGATTTGAGCTTTAACACTTCAAAAAAGCATGTTTGAGAAGCTTTGGTTGTATCAATCCTTTTTTTTTCTACCTTTTTCTTTTTGAAAAGCTCTTATTAAAGATTTCTTCTTTTCTTGACCAAATTGTCCACCTTTGCAAGAATTTTTCTGCATAATTAAAGTATTAAGAGGATTTTTTGGTACCCACTTCATTTTAGATCCTTTAATATTAGTATTCAAACATTTGGAAACCTTAAGAACCCAAATTTCTTTCTTTCTCACATAAAAGTTTCTTTTAATAGGGTATAAGTGAGAAATATAACCTTGATGACTACAATAATTGCAAATAATAGAATTCTTACAAGAAGTTGTTCTTTCTTGAAAAAGACATTTAGAAATTGCACTTTGATTCACACATGCCAAGAGATTTTCTAGACTTTCCAAGAGTAAAATATATATCTTCTTTTAAAGACTTGGAAAGTGAACAAGTTGAGTGTTTAACATCCTCTTGGAATAAATCACTTTCAATTTGGAAGTTACAAGGAGTTTAACAATCAAATATTATAGATATTTTATCATTATACAATTCATTAAGAGTATGTAAGTTAACATAACAAAGACTAGTATTAGGATTAGAATCATACATTGATCCCGAAAAATACAAATCTTGCACTTTTTTACAAATGTAAAATATATACTCTTTCGAAATATATTGGATTCTTTTTGATTTATAAAGTGGAAGTCTTTAAAGAAATTTATCTTTGGAAGCTTATTGGATAATCAAGAACTTAATTGGAATTACTAATCAAAAGTAATATAGAATTAAAGAAATAATTATCAATTAAACAGATTATATGAGAGTGTAGTAGAGATAGTTTAAACCAGAAAATTTTTGCAGTAGAATTGCAATTGTCCAAAACTATAAAGAAAAGTAAAGAACAATAAAGACACAAGGATTCTTAAAGTGGTTTAACTTTAATTGAAATCACAGTTAAAGTCTACATTTACTAGATCAATCCTCAACTAAATGAGCACTTTTATTAACAACAACAACAACAACAGGAATTAACCAGGCTCCTGAACAGTCAGTTCATACAAAAAGATTTAGATTAGGCTCTTGCTAACCTATAACACTAGATTTAGCCGAGCTCTTGCTAACCTAGATACAAAAATTCTTATATCTCATATAAACTACGATCAACCTCATAACCTAGAGATATTCTAAGAATTTTTTACAATCTTGAACTAGCTATGATAAATTTCACAACTAAAGAAGATGCAAAAGAATGATCAACCTCTTCCTTTGTATCTCTGATTTCTATTAACCTAGAAATCTCAAATAGAAAACAAGAAATTAGGTAAGAAATACAATACCAAAATTTGAGATGAATTTCTCAAATATCTAATGTGAATTCTCCTTAAATTTGATTAAAGATCCTTTGAATTGATGAAATCTATTAAGGTAGTGATAAATCTGGTTTAGCTTTATTAGCTTTCTATTTTTTGCACTTGAAGGATATGAAAACTAATAAAACTTGATTGAGTTTGAAATAAGGTTACGGGTATTTATAATGTTATAACCAACATTTGAAAAATAACTAACTTTTAGTTTACCAACTAATAAATCGATTTGTGAATTAATTCATCTTTAAATATCATAAAGAAGTTCATAACTGAATCTATGCATGAATCGAATCATAGTATTATACAAACAGGTCTTGAATCGATTACCTAATTTATTTAGGAAAAATTCCTAACCTTTGGTAAGAAATATTTTTCAAAACTTTTCTTCATAAATTGATTATTGAATCGATTCAGATACATTTTCACAAATTCTTTAATATGAATCAGTTTGTGAATCAATTCACATATTGTAAATTGGTTTCTATAAAACTTGCAGTTGTGAAAGATCATTTGAAAACTTTGTTTAAAAATAATTGATTTTAGCTCACTTCAAGTGGTTTGTTTCTACCTTAATGTATCAGTTGTAAGAAATTTTCTTGAATCAAATTTGATTTAAATTTACTTACAAAAGATCTTAGTAAAAATAAAATAATTGCTAAATCTAATTGTAGATCTTTTAAATCTTATACTTTGATCCTACAAAACAAATAACAAACACTAAAACATATTGTCAAATTCAAAATTATTTTCAACATCAAAACCAAGGAAATTAAGATAGCAAATTAATCACACTAGCTAGGTTAACAATCTCCTTAGTAAGGCTAACAATCTCAAATGCTAACATCATTTACCTCCAAGTCCTGTTGAGTAATAGAGCTTGATTCATCCATTTGAAGCTTAATTTGCTTTTCTTTGAAACCATCCTTTTCTTTCTCTTGGAATTCTTCATTATGAGGCATGAAGCACATTTCACATTCTTGTATATCCTTTTGAAGAATTTTCTTGACAATATCTTCCTCTTTTTCTTTTTCCTTTTCTTGTTCAAGACAAACACGCTTGTCAATAAAAGAATAATTATCAAGATAAAAAGCACTATGAGTGTCCCAAATTTCTTTAGCACTAGAGTATTTAGAAACTTTAGCATAAGCGTCATCATTCAAACTACTATGCAAAATTTTCAAAATTTTAATGTTCAAAGCAAAATCCCTTCTTTGTAGGTAAAACCATCCTCAATGATATTCCATAAATATAAATCAAGAGCTTGAAAAAGTACTCTATTTTTCCTTTCCAAACCTTAAATAAGAACCATTAAAGAATGGAGGCTTATAAATTTCAACATATTCAAACACTGGAGATTTTGAAATATGAAAAACTTCTTTCAAAAAAATGCCTTTAATGGTTGTCATGGATCCTCTTGAGATGTTAAGTCCTTTAAACAAGAGCCCATAGCTCTTATACCAATTGTAGGATAAGGCAACCCACACCCAAGAGAGGGTGAATTGGGTGTTTTGAAAATTTTAGAATTTTTAGTGTTTTATTTGAAAATCTATTGATTTTGGAAAGCCATGGGATGTTTTAGTTCAAAGAAACCTAAGATAGTTTGATGAAGATGTTTGTGCACAAGAAATAAGCAATCAAAATACTCTTGCAAAACAACTCATTTAACTATACATAGGTAAGGCCTCAAAGAGCATATTCATAGAAGGAAATCACTCCTTTTAAGCATACCAACTTTTGGGTAATATGATAAACAATGAAGGACAAAATGCTTAACAAATTTTAACAATTAAAAAATAGAGTACCCCAAGCTTCAATCTTTTAAGTTATCAAAACTTGGAATAACTCTTCTTTCTTAACTATCTTCTAGAGATAAGTAAGACAAGAATTACCAATGCTTGACTCCAATACTCTATCTTTCTTCTTTGGACAATCCTATAAAAAAATAAACATAAACTCTACAATCCATATAGTTATTCCAAACTAATTTATCATAATGCATGATGTAAAAATATAGCTAAAAAAAATTAGCACAAAAGGATGCATTACAATCATATCATATATATTCATTAACCATAACAATAATATGCCTACAAACACTTATAAATGATATAGCATTAAGCATATTGAATATGATATAGCACAAGGACATGGATTTCTATTTGAACATATATATATTCACAATTTTCCATTTGCCATCATCAAAACTAATCATATAGAGCCTTAGGGTTAATAATCCCTACTACAGATCCAATTTGGTGAAAAAGGAAAATGTATAGATGCAGTATGTGAGATTGATTTTGTAGCTCTACAATTTATAAATAACATCATGATGCACAAGCATCCTTAAAAAAAAGAAGAAAGAGAGAACAAAAGAGATTGATGTATATGATCTAGTCTGTTATCGGGTGTTTACACTTTACGTATGTTCTTCAATTATGATTAACTTAGTTTTGAGAATTGGAAATTAATATTTATGTTTACAATTTCCAATTTATAAGGAAATTAATTGGATTAATAATTATACTTTGATCATGAATAATAGGAAGGATGACACTTGTATTATTCTTAGTTTGTTTTCTCAATATTGTGGCATGTATTTTGATACATTTCATAGCAATGCCTAGATTTTAATTCTTTTTGTTGAGTGAACATAGGTGAGTTGGTTGCATGTGGTTTTGCCAAAATTTGGGCTATAATGTTTCTGTGGTATGGTTCTCTATTCTAGGCATGCTATTTTCTAGCCCATTTGGCGACATACACTGATGGTGATTTTGGTATTGCAAGGTGTTTTTATGGCTTATCTTCTTCTGTAGGGTTTTATTTATTTGTTTTTAAAGTATATATACCCATGAATTCAATGATTTTACATGAAAAATTATTCTTCTTGTATGGAGGAATATTTGCCTTAGGTAGTAGATTCATTTGTTTTTGTTATCTATAAGCTAGCTAATAGTTAATAAATTAGCTCTTAGCTATTTTACTAGCTGATAGTTGTTAGTTGCGAATTGAAAGTTGATAATCTGGTTAATTATATTAGAAGTATTTAGTAAAATTAGTTGTTAAACTAATTTATAAATGTAAAATGATAAAAAAAGGATGTTAATATCAATAGACTATATATGGAGTAAATTAATTCATATTTATTTTAAGGCTGAAGTATATTATAGTGCAATCAAGATATTCAAAATAATAATAAAATTATCCAAAATTTAATTAATTGCATTTTATGACATAATGTATTTATTTATCTACTTATTTATTTTTATTTATTTATGTTGAATTAATGGACTTAGGCCAAATATGCAATGATATATAAGTTTTTTTGTCTCTTTTACCTTTGTGAAAAGAAATAAGCATTGAAAATAATATGATAATAGTAAAAAAAATAAGTATTGAAAATAAAGATTTCTAATTAATTAGGACATGAGCAATCAATTAACCAAAAGAAGTTAGAAAAAATAATTGAAGGCTCTATTTTAATAAGTTATACACTACTTAGAGTAGCTTCTTAAAAGAGAGTTTTTTTTTTCTTAAAAAGCCGGTACTCCAAACACCTTTAAAATATGAAAAGAGCTATTTGACAAAGTCAAGAAGCTAAAAGCTAGTTTTTTTGATATGTCAAACACACACCTAATCCAATTGGAATAATATTGGCACAAATACATGCTTAAATTAATGAAATAAATGATAAATATAATGATTTATCATAAAATTAAAGCGTGTGACATTTTATCTATAGTGTGTGTATATATATATTTGTATAATAATACAAAAATTATTATTTCATTTTGTGAAAATAAAGATGCTGATATAATTATGTAATGCCTGATATTTCTTAGGGACAAAGTTTCACCAATAACTTTGTGGTATACCTATATATGTGTGGTAGCGTTGATCTTGTATTTATATCTTTGGAATTGGGACTAGACACAACCATGCTTATTTATTGGACCTTTTTGTGTTTTGTGCAAATTGATCTTTAACCTGTATCCAAACCATTTTTTATTTAAAAAAATACTTAAACTTTATTATTTTCTCTCTTGGCAAGAGTCGGATAGTCAAATTTTATATTTGTTATGATTGATATCATCTTAAGTGTTAAAGCATGCATGCAGTTACTATTAGAATTTTCTATTTTGGACATAAGATAATTTGGAAGTTTATTTTAAATGTGAAGATATTGTTAGTCATTAGTAATATTAAGGTTGGATTGCATAATGGTACTTAGACCTAAATAGTGAATTGGATATTTTTTAGTGGGGGATTGATTATTACTTAGATGACATTATTTTTTGATGATGGGTCCCTACTTCTAAAACCCTAGTTTTGTTGTAGCCATCCTATCATATTGAAGAAAGTGTTCTCCCTTTCAGTGACGATTAGGGTATGTAGGAAGAGTGAATTTGTCAAGAGGCAATCAATATTCACAATAGATTAGATGCAAAACACATGTAATTTTTATGCTTAATTCTATTTTATCTATTTGCATTCCATTTATGCCATGATAACATAATTTGATTGATCCATTTTGCTAAAAATATTTATCAATTGATATCAGAGCTGGAGAAATTATGCTATATGGCTAATAATGTAGGAATTGATCATAAAATTTAAGATGATTGATTATCAAATTAGATTACATTAGAACATAGAATGCTATGAGTTATTCAAATTATTTCATAGCATTACATTGATAAGTTATTGAATTTTTTGTATGGATATTATTTATGATTTTTTTTATGAGTTTATTGCATAAATTAGTTTATAAATTTGTGTATGTTTGCTGGGTTATAACGGTTGATAATTCATGTTTCCCAAATAACGTTTTGATCAATGTAATATGAATTCTAGTATATTTTTTAAGAATTAAACTATGGTTTCAATTCTAAATGTATATTGGACAAAAGTCTATTTTTAATTGATGAAAATCATGAAGAAATCAAGTTTTGATGGAAATTTTGGAGAAAACCTATATGTAAATTTTTTGAAAATTTTAAATTTCAAATGAAGCAATTTTATGAAGTTTTTGGATGAAATTTTTCATGGGTTAGTCTTAGATCATATTTAGGATGAAAAACCCCAAATTAAATTCATAAAACATGCAATGAAATTGTTATTTTGAAGAAAAATTTTGGAATAGAAAATAAGGTTAATTTTTTAGTTAGTCTTGTGCAAAATCGAAGAAAAATTTTCAGTTTTTCTTTAGATTGAAGCATGATTTAGCTTTAGAATAATTTTAGGAACAAAACCCATATAAAAATGTGAGTGAAAATGGCCTAAATCAAGACTAGGATGAACTGGGCATGTGGCAAGGTCTAGCTAACCCGGAACTAGAAAAATGGGTTTGGAAGATGGAGTAGCACTGGTGCATTACCCAGTTGCTAGGTAGCATGTGGCCATGCTATCAACCTCCTCCAGTGGTGTTTGTTGCACCAGTGCACTCCACTCTTTGAGCAAATTTTTTGGCATTTTTTCAAATTTGTCTAGAAATAAAAATATTTATTTAATTTTTGTCCATTTTAATGAAGTATTAATTTGAAATTATTTAGGCTAGAAACGTGTATTGGGAGTTACAATATGTAATTTTTTCTAGAATTTTTTTTTATACTTTATGGCAAATAAATTGATTTTAGCAATTTATGTGTTTAAAGTATAATTTTGTAGGAATCAAGTTAACTTAAATTATATCATAAAACTTTATGTAATTATAAGCTTGTGAGTTGCATAAAATTTTCTTAAATAATAATTAAAAATTGTTTAGTTAGATTAAAGGAGAGTACTATATTAATAATATTTAAATACCTATCAATATGTTATTCTTAATATAGTTTGTTAGTAATAATGTAAATGTAGGATTAAATATTATAATCGTGAAAATCTTAAACACCCTATCAGAGTGCGGTTTATGAGTGTAGTATTTAATTATTATATTATATGATAAGGCTTTAAATGCCTTATTTGTGTTAGGTCTTATAATATTGTACAATATGTAATTGCATAGTTAATGGTTATGAGGAAAAATAAAAGCATGATTAAAGTGTCAAATGCATTAATGTGTTGATGAATTTTCCTTAACTTCCATGCTTATACAATTAACTTCTGTGAAGATGCTGAATGGGACAAACTATTAGAATTGGGCCAAGTCTTTGAAGTTTTATCTAGTAGTCACCAATCTTGATCTAGTGCTTAGAGAGGAGGGGCCTATTGTTGATGCAAATTCAAGTGCTAAACAATGGGTTAAACATGAAAAGTGAGCACACTAAAATAAAATGCTTGATGGTCATAAAGTTCATAATGGACAAGACTATTAGATAGGGTATTCTTGAATCCCAAAATGCTAAGTCCTTTCTTAAGTTTGTTGTTAAGAAATACATGAAGTTTGACAAGATTGAGAAAGGTCACTATCTCTCTCTACTTAAGAAGACTATGTATGATGGTGTTAATGGAATGTGGCAGCATATCTTGAAGGTAGTTCACTACTACAACAAATTGAAAAATATGAAAGTTGACCTAGGTGACAGTTACTTAATATGGCATTCATCGGAATCATTATCCACTCAATTTGATGTTCTGAACATGTCCTACAATACCCAGAAGAGTGAATGGACTATTAATAAATTGATTTCCATTATTAGTTAGGCAAAAGAGAATATGAAGAAAGGCAAGATTCAGAATGTCAACTATGTTTCCCATGGTTTAGTTTCAAAGCAAGAATAAGAGCGCGTCAGAGAGACAGTAGAGGGAAATCCACCTATGAAAGGTGGAAGGGCAAAATGAATGAACAACGCCACAAGCCTAAGAAAGTTTAATTTAAGGGAAATTGTAAGTTCTATAAGAAATATGAGTATAAGAAAATGAATTGCTTCAAGTATAAGAAGTAGGTTGACAAGAAGAAGAAAATTACCCCTCTAGCTTTAGTATGTTTGAGTTAGACATTTTTAATATGACACCAACACTTGGTGATTAGATATTGGTGCCATTACTCATGCGGCAAATTTTTTATAGGCACTAAGAAATCTAAGGAAGTTAGGTGATGCAAAGCTGATTGTTTGATTTGGGAATGGCAAAAGAGCATAAGTGGAGCATATAGGAGTTGTTTCATTATGCTTATCTATTGATCATGTATTGGAACATAAAAACACTATTTATGTACCTTCCACAATGGGGAACTTGATTTTTATAGTTGCTTTGGATCATGACGGTTATTTATATCATTTTGGTAATGAGAAATTTGATTTACTATATAATTCATGTTATTGGTTTTCGTACACTATGTGATGGATTATACAAAATTAATTTGGACCATAGTTTTATCGAATTAATTAGTACAATGATTGGAAAGAAGAGAAGTAGGATTGATGAGAGATTCTCAAAGTTGTGGCATGGGTGTCTAAGAAACATTTCCAGAGAAAGGATGCAGAGACTCATAAAAGAAGAGGTCTTTAATGATCTAGATTTCTTGGACATTGACACATGTGTAGATTGCATCAAGGGGAAACTCCTTGTTAGAGCTAGAAAGGGACAAATAAGCTAAAAATAGGATACCTGGAGCTAATCCATACTAACATTAGTAGACTTATTACACTTGTTACTATGGGTGGTTATAAGTACTTCATCATCTTCATTGATGATTATTCTTGATTTGGATGGTTGGAGCTGCTCAGTGAGAAATCTGTTAATGGTGGAATTTGGTTCTGGCCCAAACTTTAGCTAATGGGTGTGTGGTTCTTGAACCCCCAAACTGCTCTCGGGTTTATGAAACATAAAGTGAGGAAGATGATGAAAATGATGAAGAGGAAGAGGAATGATAGAATGCAACATTTTTAACATGGTTCGGCGAAATTCGGGCAGTACTAGATCCTACGTCTATGGCAGAGCTTTTATTGATTTAGATAGAATTTTACAAAGTTTCTATTTGTTGTTCTCCCCCTAGGCCTCTTCCTCTTCTAATAATAATTTCCTATTTATAGAGGAAGGAGGGGTTACATACAATGATTACAAGCTATAGTTCTGTTACATTAAGAAATAAATGTAAAAGATAGAAAAACTCCTGCAATATGGCTGCTTCAGGCTGCTTTCTGCAAAGTGGGCCCCTTCGGTCGGCTGGAATGCAGGCTTGATATAGGCCTATCTGAGATTTCCTTTTGTGAAACCCTAGGGAAATGCTTGGCCTCCACGAGCTGAGATCCTTGTTGGGAGGTCGTGTTGTTCATTAAGCAGCCAGGATGAGCTTGAGGTCAGGAGGCGAGCTTATTCTTTATGTGAGCTGGGACTTGGTGAGCTCAGGCAATTTATTGAACTCAAGAGCTAGGACTTCGTGCACTTGTCTTTAGCAAACTCAACGTCGTTCAGACTTAGGTTTTTCTGAGCTTTCAATTTGTTCGGGCAAGATCAATTTTCATCGATAACATAAGCCCTCCAACTCTTAGTTTGCTTTGTAGACTTGGAGTTGCAATTTTTCTGAGGCTTTGTCCGTACTCTTAGTCAAAGCCTTTGCTTGACTGGGTTGTCATTTCATATTTCTTTTTTATCATTTCGTTCTGCTTTAGACTATACCTTTTTCTGTTTGCAATTTTCGGCTGTTGATGTGGCACTTCTGCTTGTTTTGGACCGTTCAATTAAAATTAGCCAAATATCTTTTGGACTTCTTGATGGACTAAGCTGGTCTTTTTATACCTTAGGACATTTTCCTTTGTTCTCCACAAGAGAGTTTAATAGAGGAGTCAACCGAGCCCTTTGTGTTTTTAGTAACTTGGCCTCTAGTGAAGCTTTTTGGGGTATGGATGGTCTGTTGTAGAATGCTTGGAGGTGCGGATGGCCTGTTGCATGTAACTTCTCTGCAGGATCCATCTTGTGGGCTCCTGGGGAGTCTTGTGCAAATCTTGGATTATTTTCCCCTAGTCCTTCTATAGAATCTAACTTTGCCAGCTGGGCTCTTGGTGCCTTTTTGAATTGCTCAAGGTCTGGTCCAGGAGGAACCGCTGACTAGGGGTGGGAAGACCGTCGAAGTGGAGTTGTTGGTCTTCCTACTAGTGAGAGTTCATCTCTCGATAGCTGGCCTTCTACTTTCGATAATAGCTTTAGGCTTCATGCTTTTGTTTCTACATTTCTTCTTCTTCTAATGTAATTTTACCTCGTTGGATGAGGCCTTTTTATTGTATGAGCTTTTTTGCATAGCTCTTGAATGTTGTATTGGATGCTTTATGTACTACTGCACAGCTATATGTATATTTCCATAGATCAATGAAATGTCTTTTTGACCAATCGGCCATGTCTCTAACTCTTAGCTGTTCTTGTCATTTGATTGCTCTAGTTGATAATGTGCAATAGTCAAGATGCACGTGAGCTGCATCTAGCTAGATGTCATATGTGAGCTGCAATCTTCTATCTGCATATTAGCTATAGATAATTAGTTGCATAAGAGCTACAACAAATTTGTTTTAGCATCCTCGCACTGCAGCGAGCTTGTAGCTCATTGTCGAATTATTGTGCTAAACTCCACTCGTTCAGTAGTGCTTTTGTACCTCAACGAGCTCTTGGCTTTAGCTAGATTTTGAGTGCATCGCCGAGGTAGGCTTTGCGCTGTCTCACCCTCAAGTGCGCTTTGATAGCGAGATGATAGCTCGTCATTAGATGAGATTGTGTATCAGTTCCACAGCAAGCTTATTGCTCAGTCTCATAACAATCTTGTGGCTCAGTGAGACAACAATTTTGTTACTCAGTCCCACAACAATCTTATTACTCAGTGAGATAGTAATTTTGTTGCTTAGCCTCATTGCAATCTTGTTGCTCATTAAGACAACAATCTTGTTGCTTAGTGATTGTTTATAGGATTTGCCCTTGCCAGCAATCTCATTGCTCAATCTCACAACAATCTCGTTGCTCAGCGAGACAACAATCTTGTTGCCCAGGCTGGGGATTATTCTTCTTTGCTTCCTAATTCGTGGGTCATAGCTTGCTTTAGGTGTATTAATGGGGTAGGCTTCATTTCGTCTCACCCCAGGATGTATCCATAGGATGGCGGAACCTCATTGCTAATTTGATAACATTTCTGAATTTTGGCCAATCGGTTATGGATAACATTGATTCCATATAGAGTGGTTCCTTTCATACAACGTTTCACTGGACAATTCCTTCAAGGATTTCAAAATCGCCATTGATCTCAAGAAAGTATTACAGGATCAGAATATAGTTCTAATGGAAGGTTTTGGCTCTTGACTAGCAATTCACTGGGTTTACCGAGCTCGCTACTCTAACGGGCCTACTACATAATCCTATAATTGACCCCTTCTGATGAGGGCTTCCTTGGCATCTCTTAATGCCCAGCATTCTGAGGTGGTATGTTCGACCTTATTGTGGTAAGCATAGAATCTACTTGAATCTCTTGATTTGATAGAAGATCTCGTGGGTCTAGGCCTCCTGAAGTCCTCTTTGCCTTTTTCTGTGGCAAAAATCTTGTCCTGCATTTCAGACAGGATGGCATAGCTTTCGTAGCGACCTTGAGGCTAAGGCCACTTGGCTCTTCTCCTCTTTGCAAGCTGACCGCTAGGACCACTATCAATATTTTCTTCACTCCTTTTCTTGCTCTAGGGACCCCCGACTATTTCGCCTTTATGCTTGGGCTTTTCAGCACTAAAGGTTTCTTCCCATCTTATTTGTTTAGCAGCTCGCTCGTAAAATTCAACAAGGTCTTGTACCGGGGACTTGTATAAATTCTTATATAGCTTTCCATCCTTGCAAAGTCCTATGGAGATCATTGTTAAGGTATTCTCCTTGAAGGGGTTCTCTACCGAGTTGGCATCTTGCCTGAATCTGGCTATGTAATCCTTTAGTGATTTGTTTCTTCGCTGAAAGATCATGACGAGGCAACAAGGAGGGGTGAGCTGCTTCTTCAATGCCTGATACTAATTGACAAATTTCTTTTGACATTCTTCCCAGTTGCTGACATTGTGAGCCCAGAGGCTTCTGAACCACGCTCGGGGGGTACTTCCCAATGTGGCTAGGAAGACATGGCATTTGACCAAGGGGTCAATTGTTTGAAGATCCATTTGGACATTGAATGCATCCAAATGGTCGCTCGGGTCACTGTTTCCATCATACAGCAGGATTGCAGGCACTTTGAGTTTCTGTGGGAGAGGTTGCATTTTGATCTCCATAGAAAATAGTGAGCTTTCCTCATGGCGAGGTTAGTTATCTTGAGACTGAGGGTTTTCCTTTAGCTATTTAAGCCTTTGGAGGATTTGCTTCATTATTGGATCTTAAACTTTGGGTTGGAGGCTAGAACTTTCAGCTTACTGTGAGCCCCCAGATCATTGGTCATGGTGACCCTTACGAAGCTCTTTTTAAGTTTCTTCACGCAACTGCTAGAGCTGCATCATGATTTCTTCTTGCCTTTGTGCATCTTGGGCTTACGCTTGTGCCAACTCTTTAACATTTTTAGCTAACTCTCTTACCATATTTTTGAATGCCGGTTAGGGTTGGCCGGGCATTTGTGCCTCTCCAATTCTAGATGCAGTGGTGGAATGATGATGAGCCCCTACAATAGGAATGTCCATTAGTTGAATGGCTGGAGTGGTTGAACTCCGAGTGATTCTTCCTCTTACCATTGCGATTGCAAAGGTGAGTAGCCTAGAAGATAGATACAGAAAATAGATGGGGCCCTCCTTCTAGTGCCAAAAATGTTATGGGTAGAATTTGGTTCTGGCCCAAACTCCAGCCAATGGGTGTGTGGTTCTTGAACCCCTAAATTACTCTCTGGTTTATGAAATGTGAAACAAGGAAGATGATGAAAATGATGAAGAGGAAGAGGAAGGATAGAACGCAATATTTTTAAAGTGGTTTGGCTAAATTCGGGCGGTATCGGATCTTACGTCCATGGCGGAGCTTTTATTAATTTAGATAGAATTTTACAAAGTTTTTGTTTGTTGTTCTCCCCCTAGGCCTCTTCCTCATCTAACAATAATTTCCTATTTATAGAGGAAGGAGAGGTTACATACAATAATTACAAGCTACAGTTCTGTTACATCAAGAAATAAATGTAAAAGATAGAAAAACTCCTGCAATACGATTACTTCAGGTTGCTTTCTATAGAGCGGGCCCCCTCGATCGACTGGAATGCAGGCCTATCTGAGACTTCCTTTTGCAAAACCCTTGGGAAATGCCTGGCCTTCACGAGCTAAGATCCCTGGTTGGAGGTCATTGTTGTTCTTCAAGCAGCGAGGATGAGCTTGAGGTCGAGAAGTGAGCTTGTTCTTTATGCAAGCCGGGACTTGGCGAGCTTAGGCAATTTATCGAACTCGTGAGCCAGGACTTTGTGCACTTATCTTTAGTGAACTCAACATCATTCGGACTTAGGTTCTTTTGAGCTTTTGGTTTGTTTGAGCAAGACTGATTTTCATCCACAACAAAATTCAAATCATTTAATGCCTTCAAATCATTCAAGGCTGTAATTGAGCTCAAATTGGGATAGAAAATTAAATGTACCAACTCTGATAGAGGTGGTGAGAATTATGGAAAATATGATAAGATTGGGAGCAACCTTAGTTCTTTTGCCAAATACCTACAGGAGTGTAGGATTGAAGCTAGTTACACCATACCTAAGACACTAAAATAGAATGGTATTGCAAAAAGAAGAAACCAAACACTCATGGATATGATAAGATGCATGTTAGCTCATTTGTCATTGCTAGAGTTCTTGTGGGGTGATGCCTTGAAGACTATTGCCTATATTTTGAATCAAGTTCTAAGCAAATTAGTACCTAAGATCCCTTATGAATTGATTTCTAAGAGAAAGCCTTATTTAAGGGATTTTCACATTTGGGCTTATAATGCTAAAATGAAGTTGTATATTCCCTCTATGAAGAAACTTGACTCAAAGACCATTGTTGGATACTTTATTGACTATTATAGTGGTTTAGAAGGCAATAGGTTCTATTGTCCAACTCCTTCCACCAGAGTTGTTGAATCTAATAAAGCCATTTATTTTGAGGATGAGTTGGATAGTGGGATTCAGGTACCATGCTTCACAACCTTCAAAAAAGAAAATGTTATGATTCCACTAGCACCATAACTCAATGAGTCATCTTTTATTGTCCCATAAGTTGATCTAGTGGAACAATGACAGAAGATGTAGAGTCAAAGGTTATAGTTGAAGAAATTCCCTTGAGAAGATCCCATAGAGTTCATAAATTGATAATTTCTAATAAGTTTTTTTATTTACCTATAAAAGCATGAGTTTGATGTCAATGAAGATACTGGTCCCACTACATTTTCACAAGCTATATCTAGTCCTCATTCTTTAGAATGGATCTATGTGATGAGGGATGAGATAGTCTTAATACACAAAAATTAAGTATGAGATCAAGTTGAACTACCTTTTAGTTGTAAGCCAATTCAATGAAAATAGGTCTTTAAGACCAACTAGGATGCTCAAGGTGAGATTAAGAGATACAAGGCTAGATTCTTAACAAAAAGCTATACTTAGAAAAAAAGGCATAGACTATAAAGAAAATTTCTTACCAATCCCAACTAAGGACTCATTTCGAGTTATTATGGCGATGGTAGCTCATTTTGACTTAAAGCTACATCAGATGGATTTCAAAGCGACATGGTTTCCAAGAGAAGGCCAAAGAACACTAGGTTTCTATGATTTTCAGCATATATAAGTGAAAAAGAAAAATTATTTTGTGTTTCTATGATAAAGGTAAACACCTAAGTTCAATATTTTAAATTGTGGGGATGTTTATTTAACATTATGTCTCTTCAATGTAAGAGAAGGAAAAATGAATAAAAAAGTCTTTGTAAATGTTTGTTGGCAATGAGCGTCATGGTGTTGGTGTTGACATTTGCTTTTATGATTAAAAAGATATACATGATTAAGATTGCGACAAAGAATGTTGAATTCTTTGAAAATGTTGGTGTGTATACACAATAAGTGTAGACTAACTAAATTAACCCAAATAAATTCTTGGAATACACTAGTTAGAAAGGTATCATTAAGTATGATATCTTGTATAGTGGATTTTTTGTTGTATTAAATACATGGATGATACCTGAATCTTTTATTTAGATGAGATAGAATTAACTAACAGTTTTGTGTTCATCCTTGGTAATAATGTAATACTTGCAAATTGTCCAAGAAAATACTTATTACTAATTTGACCATTAAGTCAAAATTTATGACTTTAAAGATTGTTGGAAATGAAACTGATTGGTTACTAAATCTCTTACCGGATATGTTGGAAATGAAATCAATGCCCTTCTTATCTATTCATTGTGTTTGCCATGTGGCAATAGCTATTGTAAAGAATGAAATATTCAATGGTAACAATCAAAATATTCAATTGAGAAATGATAATGTAAAGCAATTGCTAGAAGATGGAATTATTTCCATTAATTATGTGATGTTTGAAATAAATTTAGCCAATTTATTGATGAAACTTTGGAGAAGGAAACAAATAACTAAACATTAAGGGAAATGGGACTAATGCCAATTTAAGAAATTAACATTGATAGTAACCCAACCTATGTTGTTGGATATCCTATGGATTAAGTTTATATGGGTAATAATAAGAACACATTAATTTTAAAAGCACTAAAATTTAAGTCCCTCTTATGGTGTGTGATTAGAGCTAAATTACAAATTATAGGTGAGGATGACTTATGATCTTAATGAATTGCATATCCATTGTGTGTGGTATATTTAATTATAGTGTACACTTGATAGAATCTCCTATATAAGTGTAGAGTAAGGCTTTTTCTATGAGATTTATGGTGAAATCTCTAGAGAACTCATGAATTACTGGACACACACGACCTATTAGCATGAAAGAACATACAACAAAGATATTGTGAAAAGTGTAATACGATTGGTGAGAATGTTAACTAAAAATAAGAATTATCAGTTCATAGAAGCTATAAGCTGACCTATAACCCTATAGGTTATGCTTCATTCTTTTTAGATTGGGTTCATAGTACAAAAGGCATCAGATTGATGTATTTACACATATATTTGAGAATCCAACAAAAAACTCTTATTTTGTTTTCCTAATCATTTGAAATATTTGGTGATTCTTGTAAAATATTTTCAAAGATATTTCAAAAGATTTTATTTGCTCTTATTTTCTTTTAAAAATTAATTTGAGATATATTTTAAATCTTTTGATTATTATTTTGGACAATTAATTAACCATTAGAGATTTGATATTTAATTATTGTAAAATCTTTATTTGATTATTAGAGTTCTAATTATCCGTTATTTTTATTTAATTATTTTGGAGTTTTCCTAGACTATAAATACCATCTGAACTAAAACCTTTTATACACTAGAATAACTCTTTTTCCTCCACTCTAATACAATATTTCTCTCAAACACTTTTAGATTTTGCTTTTGTTGAATTATATATATTTCTGTGACACATGTTCCTGAATTGTGCATGTACACAATTTAGGAGGTCTGTTGAATCTTGGTAGATTATCTTATCAAATGATACAGAAATAATCCTTAAGGATAGTATTTGTGATAAGCTTTAGATGAAATTTTGCCATATATCTTGTAGGTCCCAAACAGGTAATAAAAACGTGGTAAACAATTTATATAGCGGAAGCAAAGATTGATCTTGCCCTTTTCCCGTTG
>JANHAO010003985.1:0-25072 GCA_026873985.1 Saraca asoca
AATTGTAGCAATGTTTATCTCTTAAAAATAGCTTTTAAAAGAATTTTGATCTCTTTGAATTTTAGAGAAATTTTGTGAAATTCCTCATTTCAAAATTCATTTAAATCTTTTTTAAAATCTAAAAATATTATAATTAAATTTAAATTTAAATTTTTCATCAAAAAATAATAAAAAAATATGATTATATAGTTCAAATTTAAAATATAAGATATTCTAAATAATAAAAAAATGTGATTTAGTGACTAAAATAATGGGTTGCAAAAAAATGCGATATAGTGATCGAAATAGCGACCAAAATAATTGGTGGCAAAAAAATACGAATTAGCCACCAAAATAGCAACCAAAATAATTGGTCACAAAAATATGCAAGTTAGCGACCAAAATAGCAACTACAATTTTGGTAGCAAAAATGCTAAATGGCGACCAAATTTAAACCATGTCAGCGACCAAATTTGTCACCACATTTTTTAGTCTCTAAATTTAGCGACTCAATAATTTCGGTCGCTGATTGTCTTGCAATTGAGGTTTTAGCCACTCTTAAATTTTGGGCGCTGTTCGATTACAAAAACTATCTGCGACCGAAATTCGATTTTTAGCGATTTCAATCGCTAAAATGTAGTTTTTTTGTAGTGTTTGTATCTCAAATTTCTAAACCCTAGAAATCAAAAATAGAAACAAGATCTCAAGATAGAAAATACAAACTTAAATTGAGATGTAGATCTCAATTATCTAATGTGTGATCTCCTTGAATTTGATCCAAGAATGATTTGATTTGATGAAAATAGATGAGGTAGATAAAGATCTACTTTTGGATTTGTATTCTCTTAGTTTTTGGCAATAAAAGATATGTTTGAAATGAGACTAGCTTATATTTATAGTGTGGTAACCAACATTTAAAATAACTAACTTTTAGACTATGAATCGAGTCGTCTATGAATATCATCAAGAACTTTATGACTAAATTGATGTGTGAATCGATTCATACTATCATGTAAAGAAGTCATAAATCAATTACCTAATTGACTCACAAAAATTGCTAACCTTTGGTAAAAATAATTTTCAAAACAACTCTTTATGAATCGATTCATGTTCATTTTCACAAGATTTTTAATATGAATTGATTCATGAATAGATTTATACAGTGAAAAATCATTTTTATAAAAATTTCACTTGAGAAATTGCATTTGAAAACTTTATTAAAATTTTTTATTTTAACTTATTTCAAGTGATTTATTTTTACCTTAAGCCAACTAATTTAAAAGGCTTGTTTAGATTAATATGAATTAGATCACACTTATAAAAGATCCTAATTAATACAACAAAATGACTATATCTAAAGGTGGATCTCTTAAATAGCATTAGGTGAACTTTGATCCTGCAAACAATAAATGAACACTAAGCACATGATCAGATTATGATATTGATCAAAATTATTTTTCAATATCAAAACTAAAGAAAGTATGATAGCAAAGCTAACACTTCAGCCTCGATTTCTTATACATTCATCCAGTTTCTTGATTCCAAAATCAAGAATGCAAAAATTCTCAAGCATAAAGTACTACTTTCACACCTAAACCTTCAGTAAAATGGGGTATCTCTTTATTTCCATGGTCCTATTTTCACTTCTATTAAGGACTATTCAAACAAGTATGAGCCATTATTTCCAATCAATGAAAATTGTGAATCCTTAGCTACAAAACCTGAAATCCCCATATTCTATTGAATTTATAATAAATATAAGGTCTTTAGAAATTTTCCTTTCCCTTTTTCTAATTGCATCAAATGGCTGGATATGGTAGAGAAACATAAAGATGAGGAATAGAAGGACCTAGGAATTTAGGAGGCCCTCTAACTGTCCCATTTTGCTGTCAAACCAAGCCTAACCCTTTTAGCGTCTGCTTTTTGTTTCTGGTGCAAAGTTACCAACACCGTACTCCTCCCACAAGGTCCAATTGGAATTTCTTTATTTGAATTGCCTACCTTAATAGGACTTACAGCTCATAGTGGACCTATTTCTCCTATACTACTAAGACTAGATACCTTAATGAAACTTTTCATGATTTCTAAAATGAACTCAAATTATGGTGCATTTTTAAACTCAAACTTCAAAGATGAGCCAACACTTTTTGAAAAAGGGAATATTGCTTTTCTTTTTTACTAGCTCTATAAATTTTTATTATATGCTTTGTGTTATATGTGAAAATCGATTTGTATTGGATGGACGTGTGAGAAACTTGACAGCAACAAAAGGACTAGCTCGAAAAGCATCCAGATCACCTTATCGTTGGGTCACATCACGAAGAGACCTTATTAACCTGGGCTTGTGCTCGAGAGAGCGAGCTCAGCCTCTCCGTTTCAAAGTGTGGGCATGTCCATGGATTAAATGGCTTGGCTAATAAAGCGTGATCAGTGACCTAAGAGCTCCCCAGACAGAAGACCAAGTCATACCTTGCTCCAACGGACAAATGGGGCTCGCCTGCAGAAGATAATTTGTAGTAGCCAAAAAAGGAGATTTATTATGTATATTCTGTCTTGTACATTAAATATTAATGTAACATACTTACAGCATATATAATTACCATTGTACCCTCCTCTCCTCTATAAATATGAGGAAAGAGTCTTCTGTAAGGGGGAGAATCAAAGAAATAGGTAGAAACTCTACCAAGACAAAAAGAAAGAAACAGAACCTGAGTGTTGTAACCTTATAAAAACACCATTACAATAACACGTTACTGTGAATGTAGGGTCTGGTGATATCCAAATTTAGCCGAACCACATTAAATCCTGTGTCTCCTTCTCTACTCTCCCCTTCTTATTTGTGTATTTTGTTGATTTATCTTATTTGAATTAGCTAAAGGTCAGAGATCCCGAAGAATCCCCTCGTTGGCCGGAGTTTGGACCATTACCAAAATCCGACATCAACATTTTGGCACTGTCTGTAGGGATCTCACCTATTCTGATTCATTTTCTACTGTAATGGCCAAGGGAAGAGCATCTAGAGCTTTGAATGTGTAGCCCAGTCTCCCAGAGGGGCATGTCACAACATCAAATTCTTCCACTGCTCAAGTCATCGGTGCAACTGCTATCTTCCCCCCAGCCAGCTCTATTCTGCCAACCGCCACCAGTAATGGTATTGACGGAGTGCAAACTTGGCTTCAATGCCAAGAGAAGCTTGAACACATGATAGGAGAACTGATTAGAGTAGTCACATTATTAGCATAAGGTGTTCAGAGGCAAGCTGAAGCCTCGACACCCGTGAATGTTCTCTAGCATCAGCAAGCTCAACATCTAGGTGATCTCAACCAAGGTAACACTCAAGCTTATTATTCGCAAGAGCGGACCCCGGGCCCCGACTCTCATAACAATGGAGACCAAAGTGCCCAGCGATCATCCAGCCAACACTCTGGGGTACAAGACCCATTAGTTAGAGAACTATTTCAGAAGATAACTCAATTGGAGGAATGCCTCTGAACTTCAGGTGATCGGGCCCACTATAAGGAATGGTCACCACTTTCTAAAGAGATCGAAGCTCGAACTCTCCCTCTCAAGCTCAAAGTCCCCATGATCCCGTTATATAATGGAGATTCTGATCCTTATGATCATCTGGACGTATTTAATGTTCAGATGGATTTACAAGCAGCAAATCTATTAGTCAAGTGTCAGGTGTTTCTGGCCACATTGGGAGGTGTACCTTGAGCTTAGTTTAAGAGCCTCCTAGCTCACTCAATTGGTAGCTAGGAAGACTGCCAACAGAAATTTATCAACCAGTATCAAGCATTGAAAAGATAACTTGTGCCCCCTTGTCACCTTACTATGGTCTTCCAGCATAAGCATGAGTCACTGAAAGAATATATCGCTAGATTCAGGCTCGAAATAAATTCGGTGGAGAATCTATCTGAAGAAACCATGCTGGCCACCATCTGCACAGGACTCTACAAAGATGGAAAGTTATACAAAAGTCTGTACAAGTCCCCAGTCAAGGACCTCACTAAGTTTTATGAGTAAGCTGCCAAACAGATCAAGTGGGAAGAAACCTTCAGCTTGTAAAGGTCTGACAAGAAGGATGAAAAAGCTGGCTCCTCTTGTGGCAAGAGAAGGAGTGATGTGGATCAAGGTGATCACTCCGCTAAATAGATGGTAAAGAAATCCAGAAGGTCCAAGGGAGAGCGACCTCAGCACTCAGGCTATTTTGAGCAGTATAGCATGCTCTCGAATTCCTAAAATACAATTTACTTGGTGGAGAGAGATAAGGAAAATTTTGGAAGGCCCAGGCCCTTGAAGACCCCACTCACGCAGAGGAATAGAGATGAGTTTTGTACTTATCATAATAAGGTCGATCATGGAACTTTGAATTGTTTGGCTCTCAGAGATGTAATTAAGGACTTAATTAAAAGGGGTCGTCTAAGGGAGTACGTGGTATAGCCCACGAGGCAGCAGCCAAGAGTTGGGGGGCTCGGTCTGAGTTATACAGTAGCACTGTATCCCAAAATCTTGGAGTAAATGTAAATATGACTACCTTTTTTTATGTTGAAAATTGTTTGCCGATTGGCTTGACGTCATCTACTCTCTCCCCTTTTGCCTTTAAGCACTTACAATATCCGCAGCTTGCATGTGGCAAATTTTCTCAAACTTCACAAAGAATTTCATGCCAACCGTGACCTCTAGTCCGGTTGAGGCCCCCCAAAGCTCATTCTGAAGACAAATTGACGAATGCTATACTAGCGTAGCTGCGTGCTTACTAAGGTGCAGAGACACTAAAAAATACTCGCTATGCCAGCATGGCTGCATACTCGCTGAGGTGTGAAGGCACTAAAAAACACTCGCTATGCCAGCATAGCTACGTGCTCACTGAGTAGAGGCACTAAAAAACACTCACTATGCCAGTGTAGCTACGTGCCCGCTGAGGTTCGGAGGCACTAAAAAACACTCGTTTTGCCAGCTTAGCTGCGTGCTCTCTAAAATGTGGAGACACTCAAATAAACTCGCTTAACCAGTGTGGCTACGTGCTTACTAAGGTGCGGAGGCACTCTTAAACACTCAATGCTAGCGACACTTTGTGCTCATTGAAGTGTAAGGAATTGATGAATTCACTATTTGCCTAAGGCAAGGAAACCGTTTTATTTCACAGCTCACATGCGACCAATTATTCGTAGCTCTCATGCGGAATTGTTTACTTAATTGGTCACAAGATCGGCCAGGATGAGAGATCATTTTATTTCATAACTCACTTGCGACCAAGTGTTTACGGCTCTCGCACAATTTTCCAAACATGCACAGATCACTCAGATCATTCAGGCAACTTATACATGGGAAACAAAAACAAAGAAATAGAAATTGTTGAAAAAAGCTAAAGCTTTATTTATTAAAAGACCTTAACAAGGCAGATATACATCAGGAAGCCCTGAATACAAGCCAATCAAAATACAAAGGGAAACCTATGACAAAAAAGAAGAACTAGCTAAGAAGGGACAAACCCTTACCGACTAAAGCCCCCAAACTACTCCGAGTGCCCAAAAAATCTCTCACCGAAGCTTTCTCAAATGGAGGGCTCCGCTTCAATGACCCTCACCAATAAAGAGGGAATGAGCATTATCACTCCTTATTTCTCCGGCATCTAGCTCCTCATCTAATTCATGAAAGAAGCTAATCAGGAAGCACCAAGAGCCTGGCCTACCGAACAATTACCTCACGGCAGAGCCGAGAGGACGCAGTCTGAGATCCATATGAGATCTCTCCATGTTAGCGGAGAAGTTGAGTCTTCCAGACTCTCTATGCAGTAGACCATACACGCCTCTAAGGAAGGCCAAAGCACTGAAAACAGTGGTGGTTTATCAGGAAACTCCATGGTTTGCTCAGTGCAATGATAGAAGGGATCACCTTTCCCTTAAATAAAGCTAGGGCCGGCTCCATCAAAGGATCCAAATCCATCCCCCCAACTGTCATCATTTATGGCCTTGGAAAAGGCTAAGTGGGACTTAGCAATAACTATCGGACACGTGTCATAAGAAATATGGCCTAGAGTAGATGAAACAATAGTCTCGAGAAAAGGCTTTGACTGATAAAAAATCAAAGGGTTTCAACTCCCAGCCAGCAAAGTGAGTTGAGAGTTGGGGGCTCATGTTATATGTGAAAATCAGTTCGTACTAGATGGACACATAAGAAACCTGAGAGCAACAAAAGGACTAGCTCGAAAAGCATCCAGATCGCCTCATCATCAGGTCGCATCGCAAAGAGACCTCGTTAACCTGGGCTTGTGCATGACAGAGTGAGCTCGGCCTCTCCGTTTCAAAGAGCAGGCGCGTCTATAGATTAAACAACCTGGCTGATAAAGCATGATCAACAACTTGAGAGCTCGCCAAATAGAATACTAAGTCATACCTTGCCCCAACGGACAAATGAGGCCTGCTTGCAGAAGACAATCTATAGTAGTCGAAAAAGGAGATTTAGTCTATATATTCTATCTTATACATTAAATATTGATGTAACATACTTATTATATATGTAATTACCATTGTAACCTCTTCTCTTCTATAAATATAAGGAAGGAGTCTTCTGTAAGGGGGAGAATCCGAGAAATAAGAAGAAACTCTGCCAAAATCGAAAGAAAGAAATAGAACCTGAGTGTTGTAACCTTGTAAAAACACTATCACAATAACACGCGACCATAGACATAGGGTCCGATGATATCCGAATTTGACCGAACCACGTTAAACCCTGTGTCTCCTTCTCTACTCTCCCCTTCTTCTTTGTGTATTTTATCGATTTATCTTATTTGGACCAGCTAAAGGCCAAAGATCCCGAAGAATCCCTCCATTGGTCAGAGTTTAGACTGTTACCAAAATCTGACATCAACATTTTGCATTTAAACATGGAATCATACTTATTGCCCCTTGTAATTTTTTTTGTATCAAGGTTGATAGCTAGCACTAGTTCAATGGGTACTTGCCAATTTTTTAAAAAATATAAATTATGTTTTGACAAAACTTTTTGGATTTTTAATTATGGTTGACCACGGAGGAATATTCACCCTTGATTCTTCCTTTAATAAAACAAACAAAAAAAATGTTATGGAATTAGAGTTCGTCATACCTTCCTTAAGTCTAAAAACTAAGAAATGCACATATAAGAACTTTTTTTTTTTGAATACTTTTCTCATTTTTACTCTTTATCACAGAAAGTAATGCCACTGAACATCTTAATCCCTTTGTCAATCGGTAATGCAGTCCTAATTGCGTCTCTAACAAAATTGCTCATAACCATCCATCTCACATAAAGATTCGGTCAAGTTTTCTCTATGCCCAGGATTTTCACTTCTGGCTTCCTATGGATAAGAAATCTAAATAGGTTAAGCACTATATGCCAAACTTGATGATTCAATAGTTTAGACTAATTAAACGCCTCCCATTTCCATTAACTAAATCTCACAGTTATCAATATTATGGCAATATCGATAATGTTACCAACTGCTAGAATGTCAACAATCTCAACCAAACCTCCCGCAAGAACTTCAAATTAACAAATTAATTACCTTGTCAAGGTGTCATTCATGATTTTTTTCAACAAGTGGAAAATGACTATTGACAAGCTTTTCCCAATTAAGCTGACAGAGAAATTGAAACATTTTGTTCTTATACAAACTTAAAGATACTGGGTATGCACATATAAAAAATTCAAGGTTTTGAATCATATTATAAAGCTTATTATTTCCCAACGATTGAAAAATGATGATAATTAAAGCCAAAGAGTCATTAGCCAAAAGAAAAGAATGACATAACAACTATTACCATCAGAAGTGACAAAAAGCTTACTTAAAGAATCCAAATGTCAAGCGATAGGATTAAAGAATTTAGAACAAAACCAATTCCATTGCCAAACTCTTTTTGGCTTGGTGAAACCAATACCACCAGCATATGTCAATTTATATAACCCTAAAGTAACCAAGATAGGACTCTGGTGTTTTACACCCAAGGATCGATGTAAATATCTTCAAGCTTGTATCTTATCATTTGCATAAATACCATTAGGTTGTAGGTAATTCTTGACTAATTCTTTTGTTGACTAACCTCTTATTATTTTCTTTCTCTTTTTAGATCTATCAATTATGAAAGTTATTCCAACTAAAATTACTAAAGTAGTTACAACCAACTCAACAACTTAAACTTCCAAATCCTCTAGAGCAAGTGACTTGTTTGAGGAAGAGAAAGAGCAATAGCAAGATCAAGTCTCACTCAAAAAGAACTATTGAATTATTCAAGAAAGGTGGCAAGTTTCCAAGCTTAGCCAATATAGGAAAGACTTCAATAATCAGCTAAAAATCTGATAAACTTGTCATTTCTTCTACTCAAGTGGCTGAACCAATACTGCAAGCTCAATCACTTATGAAAGCCCCTAAGACTCAGACCCCTACAAATATCCAAGATCTCCTATTTTGGACAAAGTGTTAAAATTTTGGCACATTAATGTAAAAAATTTTCACAAGCAAGCAATTACTTTTCTTTTGTAGTTAATTTTTTGTCGAACATATCTCATTGTTTACTTTTCTATGCATAGGTCAACTCTCCACAAGGCATTTAATAAGTAGATCCCACCAGTAATGACTTGGGCATGAAATCTAAAGAAAAAGAAGTAGATATAGCCCCAAGAGATAGGATTTGAATACCATTTGAACTAGGAAACCCTGATCAATCCACAAATCAACATTTTTGAGAAATGCCTTAAAACCAAGAAAGAAAAGGAACAAAATCTTAAAAATGCCCTTGCTAGACTTGATTCCATCTTAGGTGCCTTAACCTCAACCTCAACCAATGTTGACAAAGAACCGAATGATCTATACAATGATAATATTGAGATGTCAAAGCTAGCAAATATCCTAACTTTCCTAAAATTACCTACTAAACCTAAATCACAATTAGTATGAATTCTTTGGCCCTTCTCCTCAAAGAAAATTATTCCAATCTTCTCAAGAAGTATTCTGCAGCTAAAAATATCAAGGTCGCATTTAAAAAGCTTGAAATAAAAAAGGCCAATATTGACACTTTATACAGATTGACATTAAGAGCTAGAAGGAGAGTTGAAGGAAGCTGAGGTCAAACTCCAATCTTTGACAGGTAAAATCTTAAAACAAGAAAAACAAGTTGTTGACTTGTAGACCTAACATAAGAGAGAAAAATATAAAGTTGAAATTATCAAGGTAAGAATTTGATTTCAATAGATCTTTGATCGATTTGGTCAAGATGCATAATGATTAGAGTCAATTCAAATTGAACTTCCTTAACAATATGTATCAACTTTCTTATGCTTAGTGTTTCTTCTAACTTGGGTACTTTTGGATTTTTGTTTCATAGATTGCTAGATGATATGCTTTTAAGTATTTTCTATTTATGATTGTTTCTTTGTCTATCATTGTTTATATCCGACAACTGATATGCATTACCATTAAATGCCTTTTTATTATATATGGTCCATCCCAAGTTAGACTCCATTTACTGACAGTTCTTCTTGAACAAAAGAATCACTCTCCAAACTAGGTCACCAGGACTGAAATCTTTCGACCTTACTTTCTTATTATGTCCATCGACCAACTTTCACTTATTATTCAAAATCTTTTCAATAACCATTTGTCTTATTTGATCCAACCCATCTAAGTCATCCATTATCAATTAATGATATTCTGTAAAATCTAAGTTCAATTGTTGTTGGAGTCATAATAACTGAACACTAACTTTGATTGATAACACAACTTTATGACCGTAAACTAATTGATATCATGTGATACCAGTCAGCAAGTCAAATAAGCACATAAGACTTGTTCCAAAATATTAAGTTAATTTTTTAGATGTCAATTGACATGTTTTTTGATTAAATTGATGAAATATTTTATTAGCAAGCTCGACTTGACCAATCATTTGGGCATAATAAGGGGGTAGAAGGTAATAATTTGATTCCCCTTTATTAACATAATTACTAAATTATGTTCAAATAAATATTTTCCCTTGACCAATTGTAATCAACTCAAGAATAGTATAGTAGAAAATAATGTGTATTTTAACAAAATGAATAACATTAATTTATTTTACCTCTTTGGAGGAACTAGCTTAACCTATTTTGTAAAATAATTAATGGCCACTATGATAAAATGATGCCCTTTGGTCGATGCAGGATAGATTATCTTGATCAAGTTAATAGTCCATCCCTTAAATGACCATGGTTTAATAATATATCTTGGGTCTATCACAGAAACATGCTAAATTAGTCCATACTCTTGATACTCCTTACAATATCTTGTGTATTCAATACAGTCTTTTAGCATTTTTAGCTAATAATATCCATGTCATATCAATATCCACTTCATTTTAACTTATGATTGGTGAGCCCCACATAATCCTTTATAAGCTTTCGCAAGAGCCAAATAGGTTTGCTTTTCATTCAAGCCTTCCAAAAGTTGTCCATTGACATGTAGTTGATATAATTCTCCCTGAATAAGAACAAACTTCAAAGCCCGGAGTCTTACTTGATGACTAGCAATCGGACCTAGATTTTCCAAATAATCAATTATCAATTTTCTCCAATCATCTTAACTATTTTGGTCATTTTAATAAATTTCTACTAGATTATGGATATCAGTTCACTTTTCGACTTACTTAACATCCAAATTAATTATCAACGAACAAGTTCTTATCAATAAACCCTTGGACCAAATGAGCAAGTTCATTAGCTTTGGCATTCTCATGTCCAAGAATGAATCTTATGATCACATCATCTAAGTTATTATATATAGACAATACCTTTTTCAAGTATGTTGACATCCTTTCATTGACAAACTTATATTCTGCTAAAATTTGATTAATTACCAATTTTAAATCTCTGATAATTTCCACAAATTTTACTTTTTCAATAATCAATAATTTCAATCTGATAATCAATGCCTTATATTAGGGTACATTGTTTGAATATTGTTTTCCTAGTTAAAAATAGAATTTTTTTAGTAAATTGTAAGAGACACTGTCAACATCCCTATTTCTGATCCATATCTATGCTTGACCCATAAAAGTATAGCTTCCAATACTGAATATTCACCAAATTATTCTCCTTTATATCAACACATGGATGGTCAACCAAAAATTTTGCCAACACTTGTCTTTTCATTGATCTTATGGGAACATATTGTAGGGAAAATTTAGTTAGCCCAATCATCTATTAACCAATTCATCCACTGATCATAAGCTCCGACAACATGTACTTTATTATGTTAGTGCTTGATATTGCTTGTACAGTTGTCATAAGTATATAATAACATAATTTCATATAGGAACATAAAGAGCTAATTATAATTTTCTTTTACTAAATATTTTTGTTCAGTTACATTCAACATTCTTAAAAAATAGTAAGTTGTTCTTTCTACTCCGTTATCATCTCCTATGCTAATAAGCATCCTATGTTTTCCTCTGACACTAAGATATATAACTTTGAAGGCCTCCTAGGAATTGGTCCAATCAAGATTGGTGGATTCATTAAATATTTTTTAAAGGCGTCAAAAGCCAACCAATGCTCTTCTTGCCAAATGAACTCCTCTTTATCATTCAATTTAAGAAGAGGTGAGAATACCTTTTTTTTTTTTTTTGACAAATTTGATATGAAGTGATGTAAAAAATTTATTTTTCCATTTAAAGATTACAACTGTTTCTTTGTCATCAATGGGGATGTCCCTATAATCAATTTTATTTTGTTTTTATTGGCTTCAATCCCCTTTTGGTGGACAAGGAATCTCAAAAAGTTTCCAGTTGACACACCAGATATACATTTGAGAGGGTTCATCTTTAGATTATAACTTCTCATTCTTTCAAATGCCCTTCTCAAATTGCTAGCATGATTTTTTCATGTAGTCAAGTTGACCAAAATATCATTGATATAAATTTCCCTATACTTCCTTATCATGTCATGAAAAATAAGATTTATTACATGTTAGTACATAGCCTTTGAGTTCTTTAAGCCAAATGGCATCACAACCCATTCATAAGTTCCAATGGCCCTTGAAGCTGGAGGCAATTTTTGACACAACTTCTTCTACTATGTAAACATGATTATATTCATAATATCCATCCATGAAACTGACTTTCTCATTACTAGATGTTGTGTCCACTAGCATGTCAGTGATAGGCATAGGATATTCATCTTTGGTTGTGGTTGTATTAAGATTTCTAAAATTGATACATACTCTCAATTTTCCATTTTTCTTGATCATAAGAGCTACGCTTGAACACCATTCCACATATCAAGTAGTTCTAATGAATCTTGCTCTTAATAATCTTTTAATTTCTTCTTTTAGTTTGAAAACAACCTTTGGAACAAATTGCCTAGGTAAATGCTTAACTAGTTAAGAGCCTTCTTTGATAGGCAACTTATGTTCCACTAAGCTTCGACTCAAGCCAAGCATTTCATTATAGCCCCATGCAAAACAACAATTCTTAAATTCTTTTAATGCTCCTATTATTTTGTTTGTAGTCTTAACATTTAAAAACCTACTTACATATGTTGGCTTCCTTTTTTTTTCACATCATGTCCCAAATTGATCACATCAAGAGGATCTTACACTTCCATATTTTTTGTATTATCTTTTATTGGAGACTCCTCAAAACTCAATGGCTTTTCATTATGCACACAATGTGGGACTTTTTGTTCTATCATGACTATCAAAGTTTTTCCACCACATAAGCTGATAATCTAGGCATTTGGCTTGTCAGATTATTCATTAATCTTGACATTTTTTTGTTGGACTTTCAGTAGTTATGATGTGAGGAACAAGGTTAAAACTTAAGGAATTCAACAAATAACATTTTATTTGGGCTAAGTTAAATTCTTGACAAACTAAGTTAGAGTTATGAATTTTACTTGTGGATCATAAAATTTAAACTTTACATGACACTATTGAATATAGGAAAGGCCATCATTGGCTGTGACTATTTCAATAGCATGATCATCATTCCATAAGACAAGTTTTTTATGAACAATTAATGGAATTATCCCTACTACATGTATCGAATTTCTACCTAACAATAAATTAAGACTAGCCTTGGAAGGCACAATGACAAAGAAAGTTGATCTTGTTGTAGAACTAACCTATACATTTAGCATTTTAACATTGGCAAATGATGAAATCTTACCATTAAAATCAGTAACTACAATGTTTGTTAGGACCAAATCCTCTTGTCTTTCCTAAGTTGAAAAAGATAGTTCAAGTGTCAAATTGACAGTAGCCCCTCCATCTACCAAGACTCTAGAGATTGGTTTTTCTTTGATAATAGCTTTGATATGCAAAGGTTTTAGATGTGATTTCATGACATCTATTAGTCCTTCAAAATATGTTAAGTCAAAAAACATGGTTACCATATCTTGCTCAAATGATATCACACTTTCAAAATTGCCGTCAATGAAATCAACTTTGAATTCATCAACCTTTTATAAAGCAAAATTTGATGGCAATAGGCAAACCATGTCTCTCATATCGACACCTATATCTTCACTGTCAACAAAACATAATGAAGGTTTTAGCTTGAAATATCAATCAAAACTCTAACCTTGACATATTTCATGGATCACTTGATTTCCTCTGTGGGGATTTGGATTTCTTCTAATAATCTAGATTAATCCAAACATTTTCTCCTTTTTCCAAATTTTGGTCTAGGTGATGTCTCTTTTGGTTTTGGCATTCAGACTTATTTCTTTTGATTTTAACTTTGACTGAACTTGTCAACAAATAAATCAACAATCTTTTGTTTCCCCTTTCCTTTGACTAGCATATTGTTAAGCATTCTCAATTATTGTTGATAGTCAAAATTGATTCTTTGGAATATCAACTTCTCTTTTTGCTTATCTATTTTCTCCTGGTCTTCTTTGTCAATCCTTTCTTTCTAATGATGTTCATACAAAGCCTACTTAACTTCATTATTGTATTTTTCATAGCATAGACGTATGTTTAGACTCCTCCTTCAACTTGGATTTTTTCAATAAAGTCTAAAATTTCTTCATCCTCTAATGGATATGCCTTTGCAATAAATGGCCATCTCATGGATCGTCATATTCATATATTCTTACCACTTTGACATTTATCTAAAATGGCTTGATGTAGTTCATATCCATGGGGAATGGATCCCTGTTTGCCATCATTTCTTATTTTTCTTTGTCAGCAAACTTCAACTTTCTTTGCTTAATAGCTTTTTCAATCATATCTTTGAAACAAACATAGTTGTCAGTGGTATGACAAAACAACATTACAAAATTTACAATATTTTTGTTCTTTTATTTTATCAGCAAACACTATTTTGCGACCTTTTGTTAATTTAATTTATTTATCTTTTAGTAACAAATTAAATATCTAACTAACTTTTGAAATGTTAAAGGAATATATCCTTTTATCCATTGTCAACATTCTTTCTTCACCTTAGATCTGAACAAAAATAAGGTGGGTCTGGTTGCATTTCTGTAATATTTATTTCTTGTTCATCTTCAAAGATATTCATGTTGACAAACGACACTTTAACTTTTCTATATTGAAGTATTTTTGTTTTAATTTCTTTCTCCTTTTATGGCATCTCAATTTGTTAAACCTTTTTTGCAAGTTAAGACATGTCGGTAAATTATTGGTTCAACAATTTCTTCCTAATTGTGAAATCAAAGCCTCCAGCTGCAACTTTAACAATTTCCAACTTAGGTATTAGGCTAAAACATTGACTTCTAGCTAGTTAGAATCATGACAAACAATCATCTAAAAATTCCACTGACTATTTTCATAATTTTATTAAGTTAACCAAATTCAATTTCAATTCTTCTCTAAAGAATTGGTCATGAACTATTCTCTCTATTTGTGTCCATAAATGGAAAGGATTTGGAAACAAACCAAAATACCATACCCTACATCATTTCCCCTTTGTTCATCATGATTTTGATTATTGCCTCCTCTAGAATTGTTAACATTCTTTCCAAATATTGTGTTATTCTTTCATTTGAGGTATAATTACCTTGAAAAGGGGTTGTAAGATAGTTCCCATCCACCTAGTCGTCATATGAACCATTTTGTGGATACTTTCATCCATTTGCTATCTAAACATGGCCTCAATAGTAAAGGATTGATTAGGTTATTCTCATGATTTGTGTTAGTTTCTCCATTATTATTCTCCTTCATTATTTTGTCTATCATTTTGAGAAACAAATGGAGTACAATGCTACCTAGGTTCTCATATGACATACCTTTGATTCTGATTATAATGATGTTGTTGTTGGTTTCTAGTATTGGTTTATAAATTCTCATTTTGATAGTTTTGTGCATTATTTTTACAAAGAATTATGTACAAACTAGTCTTGTGAATTATTAAATGTGGAAGCCATTATTCTACCACTTTTAAAATGCATGAGTACGGATGTTTAGAAAAGAAATGAACCTTAACCATGGTGTCCAATTGTGCATGCCAATTTATTTCATGCAAATTTCTTCAGTTGTGTTAACAACTTGCAAAGAAACAGATCTACTTTTGTACAAAGAGGGGGAATCTAGCCTCTTAAAACTAAAAAGGTAACTTTAGGTTGAAAAATTCCTCTTTTAACTTTCTAGATAATATCCTTGCATAAAGGAGTGTTACTGTTCAGTGAGAAAAATCACTTGGGCCAAGTGAAATAGAATTAAATGCATAATGCATGCGATGCATAAAGTGTACAAAAAATTTAGTAGAATGCTATAAACTATTTATTGTGTTAAATGCCAAAGATTTATTCCTGAATCTAATTACAGATCTCCTATTTATAATTTTTTAAAAATAATTACACCTAATGACTAGTTTACAAACATAACTACCTGCTAGATCCTTTTAGATAGATAAATACCTATTTGAAATACAGAATGAGATATACTAATTTTTTTTTTAAAAAAAAAGAGGATAATAACTAACTAAAGTTACTTAGCAATCATAGATAACTACTACCACATCATGCTGTCATAACTCATACAAAATTGCAATAAATTAAAACAACTTCAACAATCAACTAGTGATTGTCCATAGACTAAATGATTATCCTCCAATTTCTAGAATTATGGACAGTCAAGTAAAGTGCATTGATAAATAGCAAATATAACCACCCACATTGTTTCTAATAGGATATTGTGTCTACACAATATTATCAACTGATTGGATTTTAATTGTTGATATACAATAGGTTCCTTTCATACCTTTGTTGACTATCATGGCACTGTCAATTGTCAACCAAAATTATAAGTATGACAAAACCAAATCATTTTTATATTTAATTAAAGACCATACTTGCTTGCTTCTCAAGATATAGAATGAATTTTAAAACCCCAAATCCCTTCCATTCATGCAGTGTATTTCAAATAGACATGGCTTATATATAAATATTCGACTTTCCTTTTCTCCTCCTAACATTTTTTATACTTTGCTTATCAAGGAGAGATATTGGCACTTTCCTTTCATCTAGTTATAATCTACACATTTGTGCCTTACTTTATTAAGGAGCAATGTTATGTTTTGCATTTTCTAGTTAGAATATGTTTGTACTTTACCTGATTCCAACTCATAATGTTTATGCTTTTCTTAACTTATTGGAAGTTAAGGGTGATAATTTGGGTTCATATGTCAAATTTATCCTATTTCAAAGGCAATGTTGTCAAACTCGGTCTGGCCCGACTGGTTCAACTGGTTGAACTAGGACCCAGGTGTTAAAATGGACTAGTCTCACCCACAGATATGGATTAGCTATAAACCTAGTTTAACCCGTTTAGACTCAACAAAAACCTGGTTGAACCACTAACCCACTTGACCCCTTAGACTCATTTTTTCCCTTTTTTTTTCATTGCAAACTTGAAATCTTGAATTGAAGCCAACTTTTTGAAGCCCAAAGCCATATGCCAAAGCCTACCTTTTCCCTATTACAAACTAAAAAGAAATGAATAAAACCTAGAAGTTAAACTGCTAAAGTAAACTAAAAAATAGAGCATTTCATGCTCACCTCTACTCCCAAACTTTAAAAGCTATGTAGAACAATTTAAAAGCTACCCACAGGCTAGCCTGTAGTTAAGCTCAATCAAATTGCTTAACCTAGACAAGCCAATATAGCAACAAGGCATCACTTGACTTTATTGCTAATTTGGCCCTTCCTCTTAATGTAGCTCTAATGGATAGCAGTGGTTGTAAGGTATGGCCAAGCAAGGGGATGATGACATCTAATGGAGGTTGACTAGGCATGGGTTATGATGCTAAAGAGCTTTTATTGGAGGTTAGCTTTCTCAACTGATACAGTAAGGCTAGCACATCTAACAAACTACTGGCAACATTCTGACAAGACACAAAGGTTGATGGTTAGAGTTTATGCAAAAGCAAGCCAAAGCTCTTGTCAAAAAATAGACCAAAACAAGTGATGAAAAGTGGACATTGATTAGAGCAAGATAATAGCAGCTCAAGAATGGAGCAATTGTACTATGACTTGGACTATAGAATGATTCAGAGTAAAGCTTGCCAGCTGATAAACTATTGGCAGCATTCTGACAAGACACAAAGGTTATTGGTTGGAGTTTATGCAAAAGCAAGCCAGAGCTCTTATCAAAGAATGGACCAAAACAAGTGATGAAAAGTGGAGGTTGATTAGAGCAAGATAATAGTAGCTTAGGAATGGAGCGATTGTACTGTGACTTGGACTATAGAACAATTCAAAGTAAAGCTTGCCAACTGGAACAAATTGAAGTAGGCCAAGTGACACAATAGCAAGCCAAGAACAGGGCCACAGTAGTAACTAGAGAAAGCAGAACAGCGAAGTTGGCTAGAGAAGGAGAGGAAGCCAGACAAAATAGAAAGAAAAGAAGAGCTATTCAATCATCAAAAGAACAAAGGAGGGAAGAAGAAGGAGAAACCAAAAGCAAATTGGGAAGTATGGGTGAGAAGAAAGTTTGTGCTAGAAAGAGAAAAAGAAAGAAAAAGAAGAAAAAAGGAAAAATTATCATTTAGCCATATTATAGAATTAGAATACTTGCTATAAAACACCCACTTTCATTATTTTTCAACAAACAAAACATATGTTAAACTATGAATTATTTGCTTTTAACTTAAAATTTCACAAGTTTACTACTACCTTAATTTATTTACTAAAGTGTTACAAATTCTCTCCCCTATCAAAAGAATTTTCCCTCAAATTCTATAAGCAGAATTGTATAGGATCAAAATGAAATATTTGATTAACTATTGAAAGTAAAGTTCCAATGATGTTAGAATGGAAGGTTCATACTGATAAACTATTAGAAAAGGTAAGGATATTTTTCCTTCATAATTAGTTTAAGTTCTTAAGTCATCTCTTCTTTCCCATGATTTTCCCAAAGACTTTCATAGAGGGAAATTGCTTAGAGCAAAGTTTTCTAATTTATAGGTCAACAATACTATAGGATGCTCCTCATAGGTTAAATGACTATCCAACTCAACCGGTGTTGTATACGGAAATTGGCCTAAGGCAAGGTCACAGACTTGGAATCACCAAAGGAAAGAGGTCGTCGGATCGCCAGAAGCACATCAACGAACCTCTCCTCAGCGAGCTCCTTCTCAGCGAACCATACTTCACTAGCTGATGGTCCGACCCCAACGCAGAGGCATAAGATTCTCTGCACAGCAGAAGCAGTACCACATAACAACTATAACCTAAAGTCTATAACTGGCGAAAGGGGCCCACCTCCACAGCCTATGTGCTGTAGCAGACAGATTGTAGCCTACAACTATCTTTTCTACTTATTATTTGATGTAAACACCACTATAGCTTGTAATTAATGCATGTATCCTTCTTCTTCTATAAAAGAAAAGATCCGGTAGATAGAAAAGAAAAAAAATGAATAAGAAAAAAAAAAGTGACAGAGATTAATCGCATATGTACAAGAACTCTATAAAACTAGAGAGCAGAAACCATTTGTAATCCTGCTAATATATCATACATACCGTGGAAGTAGGGTCCAACAAGATTTGGATTTGGCTGAACCACGTTAAATCTGGTGTCTTCTTTTTACTCTATCATCCATCCCATTTCATTTTTTGGTCATTCTTCTCATCAGCTAACCAGAAACAGGCTTGAGATCCTAAAGAATCCCCCGTTGGCCAAAGTTTGGAGCACAACCAAAATCCAACGTCAACATTTTTGGCGCCATCTGTAGGGGTCTCACCTATTCTGGTTGACCTTTCGTTGTGATGGCTAGAGGAAGAGTTACTAGGGCCTCGAATGCACTATGCCAAACCCCGGACGGCCATGTTTCAACAACAAACTCATCCACCGCTTCTGTAATTAGAGTAGCCACTGGCCTCCCTCCAGCCAGCCCGGCGCAACCGGCTCTCGCTACTGATAGCATCGAAGAACCACAAATCTGGCTCCAGTGTCAAGAAAGACTCGAGCATATGATGGAGGAATTGACTAAAATGGTCATGATGCTGGTATAAGTGTAAGCCCAGAATGTGCAAGCACAGACTGAACCCGTCATACCCGAGGTTGAACGTTCCGGTGAGATCAACCTGGAGTAGGTCTTGAATCACCATCCGTGTGGTCAAGATGATGAACCAAGCCACCAGATCCCTGGTCAAGAGTTGGGGGGCTTAGGTAATGTGGTGGAAGGCCTCCTTCAAAAAGTTAAGTGTTTGGAAGAGCACCCCCACACCCAAAATAAAATAACCAAGGGTGCTTTGGAGAGCAAACCCCTCTGTCTAGAGAAATCATGAAAGAACCCATGCTAAGTAAGCTTAAAGTTCCAGCCATTCCGTTGTATGATAGAGACAGTGACCCGTGTAACCATCTGGACCTATTCAACATCTAGATGGATCTCCAAGCTTGCAGCCCTTTGGTCAGATGCCACGTCTTCCCAACTACCCTAGGTGAAGTCCCTCGAGCGTGGTTCAAGAGTCTCCCGGCTCGCAGCATCAGTAGTTGGAAAAAGTCTCAGGAAAGATTTGTCGATCAATATCAAGCGCTAAGAAAGTGACTCGCGCCCCCATGCCACCTCGCCACAGTCTTCCAAGGCAAGCAAGAGGCGGTGAAAGATTATCTTGCTCACTTCAGGCGCAAAGCCAATAATGTAGAGAAAGCCTCGGACGAGGCTATTCTGGCTACCATCTCAGTAGGACTCGGCAGGGACGGAAAGTTATTTAAGAGTCTGTACAAGTTCCCGATGAGCAGTTTGGGATAATTCTATGAGCAGGCCGCAAAGCAAATTAGGTGGGATGAAACTTTTGGTCCATGAAAAATTGAAACAAGCAGTTCAGCCCCGAGCAAGAAAAGAAACAACCGCGAAAGTGGGAATGACAATCTCGAGTTTCAACCTGTGAAAAAAGGCAAGGATGAAAAGTTCCCGTTCGAGGCTCGTTACAACACCTATAGTATCTTGTCAGACGCTCAAGATAAGATCTTCGCAATGGAGAAGGGCAAGGAAGACTTCGAAATACCTCTGCCCCTGAAGACTCCCGGCAAGTCCAGAGTTAACTGAGGAAAATTTTGTACGTACTACAATGAGTTTGGACATGTCACCTCAGAATGTTGGCATTGCGAGATGCCATTGAAGATCTCATTAAAAGAGGACGCCTGCACGATTATGTTGTGAAGCCTTCCAGGCAACAACAGAGGTCCTATTAGCGGAATGTCAAGTGAGAGTGGTCCCCTACTATCAGGACAATCTTCTAGACTTTTGTATTTATTTATGAATTGTGTGAGCATTTTTTGAACATGTCTACTAATATTAAACTTTCTTTTGTTATGATAGCAACACTCGTCGTCTACACGCTGTCGACCTGTTATGAGTTTTATGAGAGGTCGAGCACTCCAATCTATTATTTAATAAAGGCCCCATGGAGCTTAATCCATAGAAGAATTGACGAAAAACTTATCCAGTTGAGCTGAGGGCTCGCTGAGGCGTGGAGACGCTCGAAAATAACTCACCAGTTGAATTGAGGGCTCACTGAGGCGTGGAGATGCTCCAAAACAAACTCACCTATCCAGTTGAGTTGAGGGGTTGCTGAGGCATGGAGACGCTCGAAAATAACTCACTAGTTGAGCTGAGGGCTCGTTGAGGCATGGAGACGTTCCAAAATAAACTCTTGGGCATAAGATCGGTCACCCTTTACTTTGGGCACAAGATCGCCTCAGCCACAAGATTGACCACCCCTTTGGGCACAAGATCTCCCCGACCACAAGATCGATTATCCTTTACTAACCGTTTCGTAGCTCTCATGCACATCTGAGCACAAGATCACTCACTAATTATTTTGCAGCTCTCATGTGAACCTGATCAAATTATAGCTCTCATGCATATTCGAGCATAAGATCGCTCACCAATTATTTCGCAACTCTCGTGTGAACTTGATTAAATTACAATTCACTTACGACCAGGTATGCGCATTCCTCACCCTATTTTTTAGGTATAAAAGCCATTCAGATCAATCAAACAATGTGCATACCAAAAATAGAAATAGCAAGCAGAAAGTACCAGAAGGCAATTTTATTCATTAAAAGACCTCAACGAGGCATATCTACATCAGAAAGCTCTGAATACAAAGCAAGGTGAAATACAATGTAAAGCCCTAAAGTACAAGCTAGTTGAGGAACAAAAGAAGCCTCCACTAAAAGAAGAAGAAAAGAAAGCAAAAGAGAAAGAGAAGAGGAAAAGAAGCCAGCCATGGATGGCCGTGTTTTGAGAACAACATGCCACTCATTTTCCCTTCCAAAGTACAATTGGTGACAGTATTGCATCCCATCTATCCTCGACCACTTGCTCCTCCTAAAGAAACCTAACTAGGAAGCCCTAGGAGCTTGGCTGGCTAAATAATTGCCTCATGGTGGGACCGGGAGGACATAATCTGGGATCCATATAAGATCCTTCCACGTTATCGAAGAAAATGATTCTTCTGAATCACATATGTAGCAGACCATACACATCTCCAGGAAGGGCCAAAAATTCAATGGTGGCTCATTAGGGTATTCCATAATTTGTTTTGAGTGATAAGGCCAAAAGATAGTCTATCCCTTAAATAGAGGAAGAAATGGTTCACTAATGAGTCCAGATTCATCTCTCCTAACCACACACATTAATAGCCTCGGAAAGGACTCAATTTAGTGTAGTCATAATTACTGGATTTGCTTCGATAAAAACAAAACCTGGGGGAAGGAAATGATGGTTCCACTTTTGACCAATTGAAATCCGAAAGGTCTTCAACTCCCAACCCGCTGCATGAGCTGAGAGTTGAGGGGCTGATGTTGTATACGAAAATCAGCCCAAGGTAAGGCAGTAGACTTGGAATCACCAAAAGAAAGAGGTCGTCACCAGAAGCACATCAATGAACCTCTCCTCGGCGAGCTCCTTCTCAGTGAACCGTAGTTCACTGGCTGATGGTCCGACCCCAGCGCAGAGGCATAAGATTCTTTACATAGCAAAAGTAGTACCATGCAATGGCTACAATCTAAAGTCTATAACTGACAAAAGGGCCCCACCTCCACAGCCTATATACTGCAGTAGCCGGATTGTAGCCTACAACTGTCTTTTCTACTTATTATTTGATGTAAATACCACTGTAGCTTGTAATTAATGCATGTCTCCTTTTTCTTTCTATAAAAGAGGAGACCCAGTAGATAGAAAAGAAAAAAAAATGAATAAGAAAAAAAAGTGAGAGAGATCAATCGCATATGTACAAGAACTCTATAAATCATTTGTAAATCCTGCTAATATATCATACATACTGTGGACGTAGGGTCCAGCAAGATTTGGATTTGGCCGAATCACATTAAATTTGGTGTCTTCTTTTTACTTTGTCACCTATCCCATTTCATTTTTTGGTCATTCTTCTCATCAGCTAATCAGAAACAGGCTTGAGATCCCGAAGAATCCCCCATTGGCCGGAGTTTAGAGCACAACCAAAATCCAACATCAACAACTCGGAATTATGGAAGGATGTGAAGTAGATCTAGGACATATTTTTTCAACATAGACACATGAAAAATAGGATAGATGCTCTTTAATTCTAGAGGCAGATTAAACTTATAAGCCATAATGCCTATTCTCTTCATTATGGGAGATGGACCCCCGGACTTAACTTTCCCTTCCTATTGAATCTCACCACTTCTTTCATAGGTGATATTTTCAAAAACACCAAGTCCCCCACTTGGAATTCCAGATCCCTTCTTCTCTTATTTGCATAAGACTTTTGACAGTTCTGAGCTGTTACTAATTTTTCTTTGATAATCTTAACTTTCTCATGTGCCTCCTAAACCAAATCTAGGCCTAACAACTTCGTCTCACCTACCGCAAACCACCCAAGGGGAGATTTACATTTCTTTCCATACAATGCTTTAAAAGAAGCTATTGGGATTGAAGAATGATAACTATTGTTATACATAAATTCAATCAAGGGTAGATAACGCTCTCAACTACCCTCAGATTCCAACACACAAGCTTGAAGCATGTCTTCTAGAACTTGAATTATTCTCCCAAATTGTCCATCTGTTTGGGGGGGGTGAAAGCTGTACTAAATTGGAGTTGTGAACCTAAGGACTCTTGAAAGGATTTCCAAAGTCATGCAATGAACTGAGTACCTCAATCAAATATGATTGACAATAAAACTCCATGAAAAGACACAATCTAATCTAGCTATAATTGACCATACTGGGAAGCTAAATAAGTAGTCTTCATCAGAAAAAAAAATTGGTACTTTTTGTATAGTCATAGCCCTTTGGAGTTCTTGGTAATCCCATGAGAAAGTCTATAATCTATAATAAATCTTTCCCACTTCTACTCAGGAATCTCCAAATTTTGGTGTCAGCCTATAGGTCCCTGGTGTTCAGCTTTCACTTGTTGGCATGTGAGACATCAGGAAATGAAATCCATTATGTCACATTTCATTTCTTCCCACCAATAACCTATTTTCAAGTCTTGATACATCTTGTTACTATCAGGGTGCATAGCATCAGAAGAAAAATAGACTGTATGCATAAGTTGTTGTCACAATTTATCAACATTAGGCACCCATATCCAACCTTGATAAGTTAAGGCTCCTTAATCATCTCTTGCCATGCTCGAATCTAGTTCCTTCTTCATTTTGTCAAGCAACATGTTTATATTCACATCCTGAGCCTGTGTGGCCATAATTTGATAAACAAGTAGAAACTGTACCTACACATGTGCCACAAGTATCTGAGGTTCTAATATTTACAATTGAATTCCATAGGCTTCCACCTTGTGTAATTCTCAAATGATTGGTCTCTTGTGTACATTAACATGAGCAAGACTCCCAACAAACTTCCTACTTAATGCATCAGCTTCCATATTGGCCTTGCCTAAATGATATAAGATAAAGCAATCATAGTCCTTTACAAGTTCCTACTAGCGACATTGTCGTAGATTCAAGTCTTTCTATTAAAAAATATACTTTAAATTCTTATGATCAATGTAAATATCACATGTCTCACCATACAAATGATGGAGCCAAACTTTCAATATGAACACTACCATGGCTATCTCTAAATCATGGGTAGGATAATTCTACTCATGCTTCTTAAGTTGCTTTGACGCATAAGCTATAACTTTGCCACGCCGCATCAAAGCATAAGCAAGGCCAATCCTAGAGGCATCATAGTAAACAGTATAGTTGCCACCATTTGTAGGTAATGTCAACATCGGTGCAGTAGTCAAACACTCCTTAAGTCATTGAAAACATGCTTCACAAGATCAGACCACACAAATTTGACATGTTTCAGAGTCAACTTGTTCAATGGCACTGAAATCTGAGAGAAATCCTTCACAAAACCATGATAATATCCAGCCAAATCCAAAAAGCTATGAATTTTGATTGCTAATTTACGATCGCTTCCACCTTCCTAGGATCTACATGATGTGCACAAACTTGTTGTACGTTTTAAAATAGCTGCAAGCGCACGGTGTATGTGTAGTACAAAATCGATGAATACGGGTCAATTCCTCAAGGAAGTTTCGCTTCTTTTTAATTACCGAAATCTTTGCAGCTCAACTATCCAGATAGATTGATGAATAAAGGGAGTAGTAGAAAAT
>JANHAO010003986.1:0-25083 GCA_026873985.1 Saraca asoca
TCTGGTACATATTTTCAAGCTTTTTTCAAAGAGTGTGGGGATCTTTCTCTGTGGAAACTTGATTAAAGAGTGATAGATCTACACAATGGTGTATGGCACCCAATGTCTTTTTCTTCAATTTGTTCCACTCTTCTTCTATCACTTTTTCTGGCTTGGCGTCATTACCTTCAATCAAATCATACAGATCCTTACAATTAAGATAATCTTCCATCATGATTTTTCATAATGAATAATTTGTAGCATTTAATTTCATAGCAATGGGGCAACTGTTTTCCATTTTTCTACTACAGTGACTGCTGCTATAGTGACTGGCCAAAAGAATAACCTAGCTCTGATACCAGTTATTGGGATCAGAACATGCACGACGAAAAAAATGAAAATGTAAAAAAGAGTGAACACCAGAATTTTACGTGAAAAACCCTCTTTGATCTTCAAAGGAAAAACCATGGGACAGACTATGAAAAATATTCACTATTTATAATAAAATTGATACAAGAATTATTGATGTATCTCTTTCACACACTCAATATTTTTATCCCAGGATTTATACCCAATCCTCACAATTTTATTACTCCAGTACTCTCAATTTAGAGCACTATATTTCTTTCACACTCTACCCAATGTGATAACCACAACTCACTCTAGGAGAAGACATAAGAATTAAACTCTCTCTTGTATTTTCTTTGTTTTTTCCCTTCTCCAAGTTGCTATATTATTTGCTGAATGAACTTAGGCTATTTATAAGCCTCAAAAAGAAAGTACCAAAATCCTTTTTCTTCTCAGCATTTATTGCTTGACTTTGTTTTTCTTCCCGGCATTTACTGCTTGGCTTTGTTTTTCTTCATTATGGACTTTAAGCACTGAAAGCTCTGACACAATTTGACAGGGCTAGATTCTAACAATTTGGAGGGGGAGAATTGTTAGAATCCAGCCCTGTCAAATTGTGTCAGAGCTTTCGGTGCTTAAAGTCCACAATGAAGAAAAACAAAGCCAAGTAGTAAATGCCAGGAAGAAAAACAAAGCCAAGCAATAAATATTGAGAAGAAAAAGGATTTCGGTACTTCCTTTTTTAGACTTATAAATAGCCTAAGTTCATTCAGCAAATAATATAGCAACTCGGAGAAGGGGAAAAACAAAGAAAATACAAGAGAAAATTTAATTCTTGTGTCTTCTCTTAGAGTGAGTTGTGGGTATCACATTAAGTAGAGTGTGAAAGAAATATAGTATTCTAAATTGAGAGTACTGGATTGATAAAATTGTGAGCATTGGGTATTAATCCTGGGATAAGAATATTGAGTGTGTAAGAGAGATACATCAATAATTCTTGTATCAATTTTATCACAAATAGATAGTGAATATTTTTTGGAGTCTGTCCCGTGATTTTTCCCTCTAAGATCAAAAAGGATTTTCCATGTAAAATTCTGGTGTTTACTCTTTTTTACATTTTCATTTTTTTCACTGTGCATGTTCTGATCCTAACAAATCCATAGATACGGCATTCAATGGGAAGCTCATAGACATGTGCTTTACCTCTAGGACAAGAGTATCCCCCTCCAATCTTGGCTTCATCATGGCAAGTACAAATTGCAATGGAACCCTCAGCTGCTTTGTGGAAAGCCTGTCTTAAATAAATTAGCAGTCGCATACTCTGCTATTGTTGGAGGTGAAGGTGCATGATCTTGAATCATCTCTTTAAAGAAGGCCTACATGAGTTATATGTGACTAAATGAATGCAAAATGAACAAGTACATGGAAAATCTTTTGAAAAATCCGCAAGATATATATGTGACTAAACATATGAAGAATTAGAACTATAACCTGAGACTTCTAGAAATCAGAACCCTTGTTAAGATTTATGTTACTCCTGACCAAGGTTGCTAGATTCTAAATCGAATCTTGAATCAAAAAATCAATTTTTTGAATCGTGTATCCAATTGAATCATGAATCGTAAGAGTCACGATTAAGACATCAAATAATTAGGCAGTACAAAAAATGACTTTGAAATTGATATTTAAATAATATTGGAATAATGAAACATGCAAGTGCATAACAAAATAGTCAAATAATGCTTGCTAATATTATAAAAAAATATTATTATAACAGAAGAAAAGGGGAAAACAAGGTTTCTAAAGTTGGATTGCGTAACTCAATCATGTTACCAAATGATTGGAAACCCAATAGCCAAAATCGATCAAATCACATGAATTGTAAGATCCAGATCGTGAATTGTAAGATTCATCCAATTCACAGTTAAGATTTTACAACAAAATAGATTCATATGAATGAATTGAATCTTTAAGTGTCTGACTTGAATCGAATTGTGAATTGTACAATTCTGATAGCTATGCTCCTGACTACAAAAACATGACTGTTTTTTTGTTTTGATAGAAATGATTTTTTTTCCATAGAGGGGGTAGTTTTAATTACATGAGGTCAATCCAGATCAGCAATTTAAACTAACCTTATTCAGTGCAATAGATTATGTTCCTCCAGTTTCTTGGCAGAGATGCTTGCATAAAAACATTTCAGCAGCAAGACAAATGACACTGCACCTTATTTTACTCTTTCTGCATTTCTGGATGGTTTCCAAGATATCACCAGGATCACATGTACTCAGATATGAATATAAGATCAAAATTTCTTGATGACTTTATGATGGAATTTGATTTAGATAGCCATGAATGCTCTAGGGCATTCTGTAGGGAGGAGTCACCTGAGCACTCTAATTTACCCAGAAAAGCCTTAATGTGGGACTCGTGACTACCACCAAGATCCATTAAGCAATGAGTAATACCATCTTTTATATAGTCACCAGACCCACCTGACTAAGTGGATTTGGATCAAGGAACTCCCAGATAAATGCCTCAACCTGTTTCCCGATCACAGCCATCCTACTTGGTCGAAAATCCCTCTCAGAAGCTGCCTTAATGTGACAACAGAAACCAAATTCTAAATAAAAGAAAGAGGCAAAGATTAACAATTTAAGTATTCAACAGCACCTACATTTAGACACAAAGTTCTACACCTTCCCTTTTGACGATTCAAAGTTCTAGACAAAATTTATATGTTTCTCTATGTAATTTTGTTACGGCTACAGTTATCACCTCTATTGAGTAAAATCAGATACCTGGGGTCATAAGCAATTCCTTAATGTCATTTCAGATATAAGAATTTCTCAGAATATGTATCATTGCATATGAATAAACAAGTTAAAATTGTATATCTTTAACTATGAATGCAATTGAAAAACTTTATAGATATATCATGAAAGAGAAATAGGTCAATTCTAGAAAATATAGATATCTGAGACAGTGAAAAACAATCATTATGCAGAAGATATTATCCATTAATCTCATTGTCACATTCATCTATAGGCATATTGACCTGCATCATCAAAATTTTCCTGAATTTTTTAATTCCAAACCTAACATGCAAAATGCAAAAATTCACAGCAACCAAACAGAACAAATGCGAAATATCAATCATAACTTAAGAAAATACAAGATTCAAGACTTTTTAAAGCATTGTTCGATCAAATAAAGCTTTAAAACTCAAATAACTAAGAAGAAGAGTGAGATACCTTGTCTTCAATAGGTCTGTGATTCTGCTGCTGCAGCTCCCAATTGCGGTCGCAATGCCTCTGTGAACTCAACGTAACTCAAGGAAAGGAAGCTGATATTCTTGCAGTTGCAGATAATCCGCGATGACTGATAGTAGACCAAACGGCAGCTCAGTGCCGATGTCGTCCGGGTTAGTTTGTTGAAGCTCCATACACAGTGCTACTCTTTCCTCTAGTTGGAGCTCAAACTGATTTTGTTCATCAAATTAACTGACACGAATTGGCTGGGCTTGGCTAGACTTCAATGGTGAAATGGCTGCGCTGGGCTGGACGTATGTGGAGGCCCTTTTCTATAGTTTTGGTCAAGTCGGCCCCTCTTCTCCCAAGTTCCAACTCCTGTTGCTCCTGATCTGTGGGTTCTTTTTTTTTTTTTTTCACATAACTAAAAATCATATAATCATTTCAAAAAATTATATAATTTTATGTTTTAATACTACTGTTGTTACAAAACAATAAATGTTAGTTGCATGTATAAACATGTTTTTACAATATTGTCATGTAATTTTATTTTATTATTTAATATTTAATTTTTATATGAGTTAATTCTCTCACATAAAATAAAAAAATTGTTTGTACACTCATTTTTTAATATTATTTTAAGATTTTTTAAAATTAATTATTATTAATGATAATTAAAATAAAAAGACATAAATTAGAGATAAAAATATGAATGTGAAAATACTATCATTACACATAAAATATCTAAAATAAAGTAATTTTTACTTAATAAAAACATTGCAAGAGATACATGGTTGCAAGTAGCATTTCTAGTCGAGGATTCGTGTACCTCATCTACTCTTTACTTTGTTGGATAATAATAAAGACTACATGGCCTATTACTTCATTAGCCTATAATCTGTCTTTTGCTTTTAAATAATTTGACTATATATCTTTTAATCTAATGCGACACGTGAAATAATATTTATAATAATATTATAGGTTATAATAATATTGTAGGTCTGTCTCCAATGTTATGGATGTTTATTTTTTTATTCATATACTTGTGTATATTGTAAGTTAATAAAAGTCAGAAGTTATTTGTTATTAGGTGGGGTTTAGAAATAAAAAATTAAACAATCTACCGATGATTATAATAAATTCAAAATTTGATACTTATAAATAATAATAGTATTTTTTTAAAGGTTGTATTTTTATCATTAAAAGACACAATTTTCTAGTAAATGATTCTTTTAATTGAATAAAAATAACAATAACATATAAATAAAGAAGAGTTATGTTTTAATATCTATTTAAAATATGAAATTTAATATAAAAGTCATAAAAAATTATAATTTTTTTATATAAAATATAATCCATAGAAAAATAGAGGAAACGAAGCATTAGGTTTGTGTTGCTGCACAAGTCAAACTCAAGCTGCCCCATATTGTGTGAGTAGGGATGGCAATTTTACCTGCGTACCCGTTTACCCGTGGATATCCGTCCGTGATGGGCGGATATGGGTATGAAAAAAATTATTCGCGGACGGGTACGGGTATGATTTTCATACCTGTAACGGATACGGGTACGGGTATGGGTATAAGAAAAAATTCGCGGATATACCCGTTTACCCGTTTAAATAAAAAAAAAATATTTTTTTTAAAAAATATCATTTTGGCGGGTATAACCGCGGGTATGGATATACCCGCGAGTATAAATTCATACATGCAAAAAAAATATCTATATACCCGCGGGTATAAATCCGTACCCGTGAAAAAATACTCATACCCATATCCATTTAAGTAAAAAAAATTATTTTATTTTTAAAACAATTTCATTTTAGTGGATATACCCGCATGTATAAATCCGTACCCACAAATATTATTGAAAAAAATAATAATCTTTTTTTAAAAATTTTGACCGGTATACTCGCGGGTATGTCCATACCCGCGGGTATAAACCCGTACCCATACCCGCTACAGTGTTCACGGATATGAGTAGGGTATGGATATAAATTTTTTTGACGAATATGGGTATGGGTATTATCATACCCGCTCGAACCCTACCTATTGCCATCCCTATGTGTGAGCAATGAAGCAAAGCAAGAACAGAGTTGAGAAGCCAGTTCATGCGTGGAAGAGAGATGTGAATCGTGATACATAGGGCCCAGTAATCGGTTATGGGTTTGGGCTTCTCCTTGGTTCCCCACTCTCTTGTGAATTAGTAATATCTTGAAAAGGACAAATGAGTAGGGAGGAATACAAAACTCATCAAAAAGAGATTCAATTACATTTTATTAACTTGGATTATACTTAGATATATATTGAAAATTTTTATAAAAATTTAATATAAAATTTTATAATTTTTCAAAAAATTATAAGTATATAATAAATATGCAAAAATATATAAAGTTGAATGAATTTTTTTAAGATTCTTTATTTTTATATAAAAATTATAATTTTTAATAAAAATATTACGAATAGATTATGTTTTTATAAAACTTACTTTCCATAATCCATCTAAATTTTATGTATTTAAGTGATCACCGCAAAGAGCAGGACGGCAAAGAGTTTAACAAATTTATAAAAATTTAATATTTTTACAATAAAAAATGTCAAAGAGTGTGGGCTTTTTTATTTATTAAATTAAATGTGTTACCGATTCTCTCTCCAAAAGTGGACATCAAGTAGCACCGTTGGGAAGGGATTGCCAGAGAATCTCGAATCCCTAGGAAAGTTCTGCAAAGCATAATCTTTTGAACACAAAATTTGTCAGAGATTCCCCCACCGGTTCTTGACATCTATCAGCCGGAAATCACTCTCACTTGGAATTAATTTACAAAAATTAATTTAAATATATTACTGTCCACGTTATTGTTCACATTTATATATATATATATACTATAATTTAAATAAATTTACTTTTATCTTGATTAAATTATTTAATTGAAACTTTGGCATTTACATTAGTCACAAATAGTATAAAGAATAATCTTGTATTAAAGAAGTTGAGAAAGAATTCCATTTGAGAAGAAATAAAATAAAGCATAATTAACGGAATAAAAATCTTTAATCAAAGTGGTATTAAGTGATTCTTTAAATATTTTATATTTTTTTTAATTTCAGACTATTATACGTGTGAGTCTAATTATTTTACCTTTTTTGCTATCTAAAAAAAGTAAATTTAATGAAAAATGATGTATGCATAGTAAATTTTGACTCTTACACGTGTTTTCCTTACGAATGAATTTAGGACCACAAAATATTTTAATGGTAAAATTAATTTTATAAAGCTTATCTTTAAAAATTGGGTGCATATAATATCCCTTAATATTATATACAATTTTTTTTTATCAAAAGACATTATATACACAATTTTAACAAAGTAAAAATAAATTTAAAAGATAGAAATCTTACTCTCACTATTTAAAAAAAATACAAAATTGTTTTACAAAAATATTGAAGGCTTTTATGCTACCTTATTTCTTGGGATATATTTTGAGTTATTAAATTGTTTGGCTCTTTTTATGGGCCAAAGTTTTATCAATTCATATGTGATACTCCTGGAAGATTAAGGGAACTATAAATAGAAATTATTAAATAATCAAAATAAAAGTTTAAATTTGATCAAGTGTGAATATAAATTTTTTTATATTATTAATAAATAAAAAGATGATATACCATTAAAAAAAAGTAAAGATAATTACAAATTTTTATCAATAATAAAAAAAATTATAATTTTTTAATAAAATAACAATACATAAATAAATGATCATATAAAATTAATTTACAATAACAATAAATTAAAATTAAATCCTTAAAATAATTTAATTATGTTCATTAATAGTTATTTTTTATGAGTAAATAATTGTATTAATAACATCAACTTTTTACTCAAGCAATAGGCAACAGGAAGGTGTTCCAAAACTTGCGGCCAACGGACCCTAATGCGACAAATCCTCAATGATCAAAAACTCCCAAATGGCGGTCCCTTTCTTCACTTTCCCTCTGTTTCTCTCGGTGGTCAGAGCAATTCCATTTCCAATCTAACAAAATGAAATCTCTCCCTTGGTGGGTCACCTACTGCCCCTATATATCTGAATGACCAAGATAAAGTGGGTCCTCCCTACCAAAAAGGCAACTTATTGGTCTCAATACACTTTCATTTCCTTCCAAATTAGTTTCAAAATCAATGTCTTTTCTTCACGAAATTAAAAGCAAGATATCCAATTCCTATTAATATCCCTTAATTTCTTATGATTTTGTCAACTTTGAAAATCAAAAAGACAAAGACCCATGGCCCTCTTTTTTATGAAACGTGTCTAAATATAAGATTTTCTTTTATTTTTAAATTTTTTTACACAATATTTAAATTTAAATTAAAAAAGAATTTTTTTTATTTAATTTATAATTCTTATTTTAATTATATTTATAATATTATAAAAATTATTAAATTTATTAAAAGTTTCATTAAAATTCATTTCATTTAACATAAAATATATATTTTTTTAATATTTTATCATCATTTTAACGTTTTATTTATTATAATATTACTAAATTTATCTTTTAATTAAATTTTATATATTTTTTCAATATATTTCTAAAAGAAGAATTTATTTATAAATAAATTAAAATCATTTTTATCAAAATAAAATAATTGAATTTGATTGAATAGGTAGCATTAAATTTGCCAAGGAAAAAATGGGTTCCGCAAGAGTTCAACCATCCCACCAAAGGATTCGTTAGTGATAAAAAGATGATATCACTTATCTTTTGTTTAGAATACGTCTTTAAAAAATTATTCTAGTTCATTTGAATATAAATGATTTTTTATTTTTAAATGAGTTCTAATATTTAAAATTAATCTTAAAAAATTATTCTAATTGATTTATATTTTTTTTATTTAAAACACATTAAATATATATAAAATTCAAGTATATATTGTTGGTTAATTATAGATAAAGTGATAGTATGAGGATAAAACTTTCAACATATACAAGTGTTTTATACTAAATTAAGGAAATATTATAGTGAAGTTTCATATTCACAATAAAATGTTATTTATAAGGGAATTGAAAATTTGACTTATATATATCTAACTAAGTTTTATAATATGATTTTATATGTCAACAAATTAAATTTTAACTTTTGATGGTTGAAATATTAGTCAAAAGAATATGGATTCTCTCCATCTTTTTAAGAAATTGAGAATGTAAATTTATGAGAAAAAAATATAAATTTTTTATTAAAATGATGGATTTTAATAAAAAAAATTGTGTTTTTTATATTTTAAAATAAAAAATAACAATATAAGAAATTAAGGATTTTGTATGCGAGGCATCATTGATTTTACCCTACTCCAATTAAAAAAAAAAACATTTTCTCAAGGCATTACTCATCCTTCCAACCCAACTTCCTAATAAGTGGTGTCCAACTTCTTCACTTGATAAAGTTTGCTTGCCAACTTAGAGGAGTACATCAGAATATATATATATATATATATATAGTATAGTGAGAAGCATTATGTGAACCCTAACTAAGTAACACTCCCCAAGGCATTCCAACCATCTTCTCCCTCTTTGTCTTTCTTCCAACAACTTCAAATGGAAAAGTTTGACACCCAACAATTTCACCTTTAATTTGCTTGTCAACCTAGAGAGAGAGAGAGAGAGAGATCATCATAAGGAGATAGCTCACCTTATATGTCGTGATTAGCGCTCACAACCATTGGATTCTTAAAAAATCATATTGGTTTTTAACAAACATTTGACCAAAATGGCTCATAGCCTAATACTGTCCCTTCCACCATTCTGTAGCTTGGACGCATCTGTATCCTATCTTCTTTCACATTTCTTCCTGATTATCTATTATTGATAATTATAAGATAGCATAAATAATTGATTTCAAATATTTTCTCTTTTATTTTTCTTTCTTTCTTTTTAAACGTTTTCTTATTGATAATAGTGAATTCTATTGATCAATCATCAAATTATAAAAAAAAAAAATAATTAGAATTATATTATAATCTCAAAAAATCACAAAAAGAATAATAGAATAAAAAGGATCACATAAGTAGATTTGCAGTTAGAAGTTATTATGCACTTACATCAATTGATGTGAAGCACAATTTTAAACATTAATAAATGTAGATAAAATTTGCATTTTGTATATACTGTGAGCCTCACAATATTGTCAATATTTTACACCAATGTTTAGATTTATATATTGACATTAAAATATATTGTTGACATGATGTGATTATGATTATATTGCAAATAAATAATAATTAATATCATTCAAATTTTATTCAAAACATGATTGTATCAAACAAGCTATAATTACAATATATAACTACATTACATAATACCATTTTTAATTTAAATTTTTTTATTATAATATATTTGAGTGAAAATTGATTGTTAAGGAGCTATGTGCAACAAAATTATCTTAAGTTAGTAAAAGAGAGGGAGAGCGTGAGTCTCGTAGCATGTTTTTATTCTCCACCATTTCTTCATCTTTATTCTATTACCATCAAGCAAAAAAAGGAAGAGGTGGACAACTGGGTATCAAAGAATAAGAATTTTCCTTTTCTTTACAGGAGAAAAAAAAAGAAGAAGCTCCACTCTGAAATAAAGGAGCACTAACGGAGTTGTTTGATTAACTTTACTTGTGGAATCAAGTGATATCCAGCTAGTGGCACAAAAAAGAGTTTGCCAAATCTAAATTATATTCTCATGGTTCAGATCAGAGAATATATCACTTTCGAGGTTTTTGCCACAAAAGTGCTTTGGATTATATAAAATTAGAAGTTATTTGGTTTATACGGCGACAAGTTAAATTTGTTAAAAAATAAGTTTTTATGCAAATTTTTTAAGAAATATTAAAAGTTATTTGATTGTTATCAAGGAAATAAAATTTTTTAAAAAATAAATTTTTATAAGATGTTTGGTCCAATTATATATTTTTAAAAAATATTATTAAAATAATTAAAATATTTCACTTAAAAATTATACTCTTTATTAAAATAATGTGTAAATTTTTAAAATATATTATTATTATTTAAATTTTATGATGAATTGAAAGTACAGAAAGTATAACTTATTTAAAAGGTTGGATAAGTAATTTATCATATTTTGTCATAAATCAAACTTTTCGAGAAGTATAATTTTTTTTATTTTTTATATTAAAAAGTTTAATTAAATAATATAAATATTTTTTACTTAAAAATGATATCAATTTTGAAACTTTTTACACATCAAATCACTTTTTAGTTTATTGTGGTTATTTGTCTTGGTCAACAACTATTTGGTTTGAAGAGTCAATGACTTGTTAATATGCAGAGACAGAAAAAGGAGGAAAATCAAATACTTGCCTTGCCTCAGAAAGCACCAAAGACCATTTTTTCCGCAATGCAATTATGGCTCTCTTCGTTGGTCAATCATACAATAGATAATGCAAACCAGATTCATATGCCTATTTGTTCAAGCATCTGGCATGGTTTGTATAATGTGTGTATATATAAATATGGTATAGTTTATTTGAAATTAATTTTATTATTTAATTTCAATTAAATTATACAATCTATATAAGGTATAAAAATAAAGGTTGAGAATGAATTTTGCAAGTACCTTAATTTTCTGTTTTCTTTTTGTACATCCTAATCAATCAAAAGCTGTATCATAGAGGATAGGAATAGATTATTGTCCACACTTTTAATTGGGTATATAGAAGCTTCTGTCTCTACATTGAAGTCACTTAATAATGGATGCACTATATATATATAATAATAAAAATCATGTGGTGGGTTGCAAAATGCCAACCTAACTAATTATAATTATCTAATATACCTTTTGCCTGCACCAAACCTCATTATGGGTTCAAATCATCTATTAATCATATTTATATATATTTTATATTGTAGCCATCTACGCCTATGCGCCACCTAGTATTTATGTTCTATATATACCACCCCCAAAGTGGGCTCCAAAAACTTTCATGCATTTTGAGTACATTAATTTTTGTTACTTTTTTTTTATAAGAAAAAAAATTAGGGATAAGATAGGTTGATTTCAATCCTAGGACATATTATCAAATACTTTTACGACTCAAACTAATATTTACAAATTGCTTAATATTTTCAAAGAACATGTCATTAACATCTTTAAGAATTTATAATAATATTTACAAATTATCTAACATGTTGAAATTTAAATTTAAAATATAGATGATTAAAAATAATAAAACTTACCAACTAAACCAACCAAAAGAATTTTTAATGTATATCTATACCTCATTTTCATATTAAAGATTGGGATTAAAATATTTTGTGATATGAAAATTTGCAAATTTGAAAGGAAAAAAAAAGAATGGCTTTTGTGCTCATGGAATATATACCCTCTCCTTGATTTTAAGAGGCTTTGCATACATATGAATTAATTTCTTTTTGTGTGCTTATTAATGCAAAAAATTGGTCAACACAAGATTTTCGTGTCATAAAAGTTTAATAGAAGTTTTATTTTTTTTAATAATTTCATTAAATTTATAATTTTTTATATTTTCATTCATATAATTATATCATAAAATTTGAAATTTTTTATGATTAAGTTCTCATCATATAATGGGTATTAAGCTTAATTAACGAAATTTTACTTATACATTATATTTGCTGACATTACAAAAAAAATTGTTATTTACTAATGAAAAATATCATTGATAAATAATTTATCAATGGTAGGGTAAAATACTTTGATCTCCCTTGAGATTTCACTAAATTATGCAGGCCTCCCCTATATTTTGGAGACCTACACATTAGTTCAATTAGACGGCTTCCATTAGAAATATTCTCTTAATATTCATAGATTTCCTTTTATTTTTATTTTTATAAATAAACATTATGTATTGATTATTCTACCATTATACTTATAACAATTTCGTGAGAAGGCTCCTACTTTTTCATTTTTTGATATGAAGGAAAGGTGCTTGTCTATCATCCTCTCCAACCTTATGTGAAGACTTGTTGTGGTCGAAGTTGTTCATATGAGATTCAATGTTATTTTCAATTTTGATTTTCCTTCTTTCTCTGTTTATTGTGTGTTGATATGCTGTTATGGTAGGAAAGTTTTTGGATTTAATTTTCATAAACCCTAATCTTAAATGTTTGTTCATTTTCTATGCTAATTTTTTGATTTAATTTTCGCAAAACATTGTGATAATTTTTTGTGTTGATGTTTGTTCATGTTATCAGATGAAAATGGAAGTTTGAGTGGGTTATGGATTTTGACTGTTAATTTCAGTGGTTGTAAAATCAAATACTTTATGTTAATTTAAGAGTAGTTTTAGAGAATAGGTTGAAGTCGTTGTGAGCTTATTTTTTTATTTTTGTCAATTTGGTTAAACTTATTAAATTTTTCTATTAATTTCAGTAAGAATGGATATCTTTTACACCTTTTAAATTCAATATAAGGAGAAGCAACACATTATTGACAATGTGGACCTAGATCGGTATGACTACTTTGATTTGGTTGATGACATGGACAAGTTTGTTATGATTAACATACCAGTTGGAGTAAGTTACACATGTACAGTTAGATGTATAGTTCCTTCCACTAAGCAATATATTATAATTAGGGCTGATATTGATATTCTGAATATGTTTATCATGTATGGGGGTGTAGTTGTATTTATTTAGACATTTATGATGTTAGAAATGTGGTTGCACTTTCACAAGTAGTTGGTCAAATTGAATAGTCCTTGTCACAAGTAGTTAGTGAAACTGATCTAACAGAAACCCAATTAGAAACTGAGTCATAAACATATCAGACTGAGACCTAAAAGGGGCATGCACCTAAAGCCTAAAAACATAAAGATTGACTTGGCCTAATATCTTATACCCCACATCCTAAGCCTTAGTCCTATTTCTATGAATCTGAGTCTTAGTTTCATTTCTATGAACTTGAGCCTGAGTCCCATTCCCATGAACTTAAGCTTCAGCCCCATTTCCATGAACCATAGCCTCAATTCCATTTCCATGAACCTAAGCCTTAACCCTATTCCCATGAACCTGAGTCCAATTTCTATGAACTCAAGCCTTAGTCTTATTCCCATGAACCTGAGCCATAGTCCTAACTTGTCCTAGTACCCCCTGCTCCATATCCTAATCACTGTAGAGGTCTTGATACCCTTCAAATGCAATTAGTTATGAGTAAAACAATGTTGATTCTAAAAGAAATTGTAAAAAAGCAAAAGGTGAAGCTTTTTTCACTAACTCAGAGGAAAATGATGTGGACTAAAATGAGGTTAAGGATGAGAAAGATAACGGAGATAGTGATGATAGTGGCACTAGTGGAGTTGAAGGTGATGATGAACCACAAATTATCTTGGATGGTGAATTCAGTGTTGTAAGTGATAGTATAGTGATAAAGAATTAGCTGGACATATGGACATTAACAAAAACATCAAAAGGAAGATGTTTAAGTATCAAGAGAATGGTAAGGTGCATCTTGAAGAGAGACTCATGTTTATGGGTGTGAATCAATTTAGGAAGATTCTCTAAGACTTTATCATACAAGAGAACTTTGATGTGATCAGAATGAAGAATGAGAAGACAAGTGTGACTGTTATATGTGCTATAGAAGAATGTTCATAGAGGATCCATGCCTCTCCATTGCTAGATGAGATGACATTCATGATCAAGACCTACAATGATAAGCATAGTTGTATTGAAAATTCTGAAAAAGCCAATGCTATATCCACCGGATGGCAGAAAAACTTAGGAGTTCTTTAAAGGTTTATCCACACATCAGCTATAAGCTAATGTACAATGAGTTGAACAATAAATATGGTATCCAACCATACCTAATGCAGCTGTATAGAGCTTGGAGAAAGGCTATTGAAGAAGTGGAAGGCAAATATCCTGAGAGTTACAAAATGATTCTGAACTATGCTAGGATGTTGTATGATAGAAATCCTGGGAATGTTCTAAAATTTAACTATTAGCCTAAGATAGATATGAATGCTCCTCTAACATTTAAGAGATATTTTATATGTTTACATACATGTAAGCAAGGTGTTGTGGATATTTCTGGATCTATGCAAATGAGCTGGCAAAAGCACAATAGATGAGTCCAATTAGATAAAGCCCTACTCAAGACTGAGGTCACTGAGCAAAGGTACTAGATCGTTAATCATAAACTCAGAACGCAAGACAAAGCCAAGTTAGTATCTTTAGCTCGTTGAGGATAAGCTATAGCTCGCTAGTCGAAACATGCCACTTTAGCCATCTTCTAGAAAGTATACTTTGGTTAAACCCGAGAACGGGACTAACTTGCATGACCGACTTGCAAATAACAACTTGTAGGAGTTTACTTGCAATTAAATTATTATTGTTCTTTCCTTTTTTGGGTTACAACTATAACACTTCTACAACTATAAATAGGGGTTAAGATTATTATACAAAGGGGGTGAGTTCCAGGTAGAATCCTTATAGAGAAAAATACACTCTATAGACATATTCTCAGAAATAACACTACCGTGGACGTAGGGGTCGACAATCGACTTTGGCCAAACCACATTAAAAACTTCCACTATCCTCTCCTTCCTTTTACTGTTCTTCCATCTCCCTTTCTCTCTATCGCTCACTCTCTCATCAACCAGTTTGTAGTTTAGGGTTTCAAGAACTTAACAATTGGCTATTAAATTTAGGCTAACCAAATTTCACCGTTAACATTTTGGCACTAGAAGGAGGGCCTCATACTATACTCTAGTTAAATTTTTGTACAACTATGATAACAAGGGGGATAACCACTAGAAGTTCAAATGCTCTGGCTAATTAGCTGAAAGTTCATGTGCAATAGTAAAGGGAACCAATCCTCCTACAACAGATGCTTCCGCCTGTTCTACTACAAGTATTGTCACCGGCTTGCCCCCCCAGTCCACTGCCAACCTACTATCATCGTTTTTGGGACTGACAAAGTGCAAATATTGCACCAACATTAGGAAACATTTGAGAACATAGTAAAAGAGTTGATTGAGGCGTTTAAGGTGCTGACATAAGCACAAACCTTAGGTGCACAAAAGCAAATTGAGGTCACTACACTTGGATGAGAACCCTAGCGTGCTGATTCAGCTCACTCTTTCCACTCACAAACAAGATTGGAGTTTCACGAAGCTCATGAAGACCGTAATGATTAGTGACGTGTGAGCTCACATCAAGTGGAAGGCTTGAATAGGTCCAGCCGGGGACATACCCCAGGTCGCCACTTTCATGACCAAAGAGATAAAAAGAGCTAACAAACATCCAGTTGAGATCTGATACATGAGATTCGGTGATAGAAGAACTACTCCAAAGGGTAAAACAATTAGAGGAGCGCCTTTGAGCTCAGAATAGCTAGGACTGCTATGAGGGGAGAACTCCATTCATAAGTGAGATAGAGAAGCAACCTCTCCCTTATAAATTTAAAATCCCCGCAATCTCGCAATACAATAGGGATAGTGATCCATACAATCACCTGGATGCATTCAATGTGTAAATGGATCTTTAGATAACCAATTCAGTGGTCAAATGCCATGTCTTCCTAGCCACCTTTGGAGACATACCTTAGACATAGTTCAAGAGTCTCCTAGCTTAAAGCATTCATAATTGGAAAGAATATTAGAAAAAATTCATCAACCAATATAAGGCGCTAAGAAGGCAACTCACACCTTCCTGCCATCTCACAATAGTCTTTCAGTAGAAGAATGAGTCACTAAAAGACTACATTACTTGGTTCAAGCATGAGATCAATAATATGGAGAATCCATCCGATGAAAGTATCCTAACAATGATCTCAGTGGGACTCCACAAGGATGGAAAGCTATATAAGAACATATACAAATCTCCCGTAAACAACCTCGGCAAGTTTTACGAATGAGTTGCTAAACAAATTAGGTGGGAAGAGGCTTTTGGCACAAAGAATTCTGAACAGAAGGATGAAGTGAATAGCTCTATCCAAAATAAAAGGGGCATCGAGAGTCAGAATGACAACTCCAATAACCAACCTAGGAAGAAGGCAAGGATCAAGCAACCTCAATGTCAAGATCATCATAACAACTACAGCATCCTATCGGACACCCTAGATAGGATATTTGCAACAGAAAAGGTTAGGGAAGACTTCAAGACACCTAACCCCATAAGAAATCCCTTTTGGTGCAGAGACACAGGCAAGTTTTATGCCTATCACAATGAGATGGGACATAACACTTTGGATTGTCAGGCACTTAAAGATGCGATTAAGGATCTGATCAAGAAAGGTCGCTTAAAAGAATATGTGATACGACCTACTGGATAATGATCTTGGTAACCATAATAGGGCCTTGAGCAAAAGCAAGCATATGTTATGAAAACCATGTAATTCTATAATGTTATCCGGAAGTCAGTAGAAGTGCCAAGTTTTCTTTTAAATTGACATGACTATGTGTTGAATGAGATTTTGGCAAAATGTTATACAGAATGAAACTGAAGTTCCTTAAGTTTGAATGTAGGACATCTGCTTACCCTTTTTTACAAGAGGACCTTTAGGAGTAGTTCGGGGAGCAACTTTCTTAACCACCCCCATTGACACTCCAAGGTCGAAATCATAAAGAGCCGATCGAGGAGCAACTTTCTTAGCCACCCCCGTTGACACTCCAAAGATAAAATTGTAAGGAGCCATCTGGGGAGCAACTTTCTTAGCCATCTTTGTTAATACTCCAAAGCAGACAATAACTCAACATGCATACGACTAACCCTCAAGCACTATATACATGTGACCTCCTACTCGGCATGCATGCAACTAATTCTCAGGCACTGTATGTGTGTAACCATCTACTCAGCATACATATAACTAACTCTCAGGCATCGTATGCATGCGACCTCCTACTCAGCATGCATGTAACTAACTCTTAGGCATCGCATGTGTGCAACCATCTTCTCAGCATACATACAACCAACTCTCAAGCATTGCATGCATGAGACCTCTTACTTAGCATGCATGCGACTAACTTTTAAGCACTGCATACATGTAGGGATGGCAATTTTACCCACGTGCCCATTTACCTGTGGATATTCGCCCGTGATGGATAGATATGGGTATGAGAAAAAGTATTTACGGATGGGTATAGGTATGAAAATCATACCCATAATGGGTACAGGTATAAGTATAGGTATGAGAAAATATCCATACCCGTACCCGTTTAAATAAAAAAAATTTCTTTTTTTTATATAAATACTACTCAAAATGACATTGTTTTGAGTAATGTATAAATAATTTTTTGTTTTCAAACCTTAATATTAGCTGCCACTCTTTGTATCATGCTTCACGGATGTAATTTTGCCAATGTTTGGCTTATGTTGTTGTATGTATGATGAATGATATGAATGTAATTTTGGCTAATATTTGGTATAGTTTGTTTTATATGGATTTATATTGTATGTGAATTGTATGTGATGTAATTTGGAACAAATAGGTCAAATTTGTAAATTTATTTTGTAGTTGAAAACTTTGAATTATTGTTATGATTTGGATGGAAAAAATTTAGAAATGCTTTCTTTTTTTTAAATTCTGGTGGGTATCAGGTATACTCATAGGTACAAACTCATACCCAAACCCACTACAGTGTTCGTGGGTACGGGCATGGTATGAGTAAGGAATTTTCTGAAAGGTACGAGTATGGATATTGACATACCCGCTTGAACCCAACCCATTGCCATCTCTACATACGCACAACCATTTACTCAACATACATAAAACCAACCCTTAAGCACCGTATGCATGTGACCTCTTACTTAGCATGCATGTGACTAACTCTTAGGCACCGCATGTGCATAACCATCTACTCAGCATGCATACGACCTACTTTTTTGGCACCTTATGCATGTAAACTATCACTCAAGCACTATGGCACTAAAACTCATTATCAACTGAGGCTCCAAGCTAGCTGAGGCACAGAGACACTAAAAGAAACTGATTGCCTACCAAGGCACATCCATGTGACCTACAAGGCGCAGCTTTCATGTGACCTATTATTCTAAAAGCATAGCTCTCATGCATTTTATTCGTGCTAGCTAAGGTGCAACTTTTATGCAACCTACCTGGGCATTTAAAACTCACTACCAGCTAAGGTACTCTAATGCTTGAACTCATTATTAGCTAAGGCACTCCGATGCTCAAATTCATTGTCAACTGAAAGCATTAATATGGCTGATTAGTCATTCAACTTAATATTTTATTTAGCTATGATTTGTAGGAATTTGTGTCAAATCTACATATTATCTTCTAAGACATACAAAATGGCCAACATGACATGTAAGAATCACGAAAAAAGTTCATTCATCAAAAACCTCATTCAACGAGGTTAATTTACATATGAAGATTCAAAAGTACAGATCAGAATAAGTCTATAGCTATCATGTCCCAAAGGGAAGGCTGGCTTCAAAGAACTAAATCACAGTGAGCTGGAAGATTAGCGAACAGGCAAACTGTTCAAGCTTTTCCTTGTCCTCCTCAGCTAAAAGCTCTTCATTGCCCTGAGGTACTTGGAGAAACCAAGATGGTTAACTCATTGTGCAAGAAGACAAAAGAACACAGCTAGAAGGGCTGAATTCAATAGCATAACCATGAGGAGGTTATGAAAATTGTAATGAAAATTCTCAAGATCCTTAGAGAGGAATTGTCCATGGAAATTTCCTATGCAGTAGGCCATACATGCCTTGTAGCATTTCAATAAAGGTCTGGATCATCGGAAACATGGGAGGCTCAGCTAATGCACCCATCAGGACATTCTGTGGAAAAAGAAGAAAGTTTTTCACACCTTATATAGATTAGTCTGGCTTCATCGATGGATCCAAAAATTGTCTAACTACCCTTGATCAAATGGTCCAACAAAAAAAGTAAGGTCACCATGCCAACAACTATTAAACATGTGTATTAAATGCATGGTTTGGTGCAGATAAAATAGTAAGACAAAAAGTCTAAATGATAGCATTACAGATAACGATCATCAGCTTTTATCAGCAAACTTCAGCTCCCAGTCTGTAAAACGATCTGAGAGCTAAGGGACTAATGTTGTAGATATTTTCGAATCTATGCAAATAGGCTGACAAAAGCCCAATAGATGAGTCCAATTAGATAAAGCCCTACTCAAGACTAAGATTGTCGAGCAAAGGCACCAAATCACTAATCATAAACTCAGAATGCAAGACAAAGCTAAGGCAGTAGCTCCATCTCATTGAAGATGAGCTATAGTTTGCTGGTCAAAACATGCCACCTCAGCCATCTTCCAAAAAACACACTTTAGTTAAACCTGAGAATGGGACCAACTTGTATTGCCAACTTATAGATAACAACTTGCAAGAGTCTACTTGCAATTAAATTATTATTATTCTTTCCTTTTTTGGGTTACAACTGTAACACCCTTGCAACTATAAATAGAGGTTGAGATTATTGTATAAAGGGGGCAAGTTTTAGGCAGAATCCCTATAGAAAAAAATACACTTTGTAAACATATTCTCAGAAATAACATTATTGTGGATGTAGAGGTTGACAACCAACTTTAGCTAAACCATGTTAAAAACTTACGCTATCCTTTCCCTCCTTTCATTATTCTTCCATCTCCCTCTCTTTATTTCTCACTCTCTCATCAACTAGTTTGCAGTTTGGGGTTTCAAGAACTTAACAGTTGGCTATTGAATTTGGGCTAACTAAATTCCACTGTTAACATAAGGCTTCTTAGAAGGGTGCGAACTTTTCATTAAACTGGATGGGTGCCATTTGAAAGGCTCCTTTGGGGGGTCTTACTTGTTGCTGTGTCATTGGATCAAAATAATGAATTGTTCTATGTAACCTTTACTGTTGCTAAGAAAGAGACAAAGGAATCTTAGAGTAGACTATTTATTTTAAGCCATAGAAGTTGGAAATGAAGACAAGCTACTCACATTTATGAGTGATAGACAAAAGGTAATAAATTATTATAATCATGATTTTATATCTAAGTTAACACAATCGAACATACACTTATATTTTTCTAGTTGTCTTCAAGGGTTGCCTGATGCTATGAGAAGGTTTTTTTTTAATACATACCATAGGCATTATTTAGCACATCTATTGAATAATTTCAAGGTAAAAGATCTAAAGGTGATACCAAAGAACTACTTCTAGATGGCTGTGAAGGCTCCCAGCAAATTTTTGTTCAACAAACCAATAGATAAAATTAAGCAAATAAATAGAGATGCATTTAACACATTGAATGCAATCCCACATGAGCAATGGAGTAAACATGCATTTGATTCTAGGATAAAAAGCCTTTACACCACCAATAATGTGTGTGAGTCATTTAACGAGTGGATCAATAAGCTCAATGATAAGCCTATGGTAACCTTAGTAAATGGCATAAGACAAAAGATTATGGAAAGTTTTAATAGGAAGTTCCAACAAGGTTGCACATAGGCCCACAAGGTTGGTCTAAAAATTATGGATCCTTAAATGAGATTATTAAGGATTGTTGTTATGACAAGGTATTTACAGTTGGTAGACACCAATTTGAGGTACAAGATGGGTTTACATGATTTACGATCAATTTGGAAGAAAAGACATGTTCTTGTAATGGTTGGACCATTGGTGGTTTACTTTGTAAGTATGGTGCTGCTTGTGTTGTGTATATTCATGGAAACATAAAAGATTACTATGATCAATTTTATGGTGCAACCATGTACTAGAAATCATACTCATACATGGTAGCTCCATTCATTGATCCAAACATAGTGGAAGAGGTTAAAGTCTTGCCACCACTACTGATTAAGCTTTCGAGAAGACCAAGAAAAAGTAGAAAAAGGCAGTAGGTGAGATATTAGTATCAACCAAGGCAAGAAGATCCTCCATTGTTAAATGTAGTAATTGTAAGCAATTGGGCCACAACTCGATAGGATGTCAACGAGCACCTATGTAACCCAGAAAAGCAAAAATTTAGAAGGTAAGTGTCTTAACATTATCATTATTACAATTTTTCTGGTTCATTGCTACTCACCCATTAAAGCATCCATTGGTAGGGAAACCTTCAACCTCATTCTAGCAACCAATGCCTTCAATACCTGTAATTAGGTCTTAAGCCTTTAATAGGAAACAAGCCACTCGAGTTGAAACTGCATAATTAAAGGCTAAGAAGCAATATTTAGCAAAAAAGGCAAAATGAGTGCTATCATCTTCACTATCTATTTCTATTTTTTTTCTAGTAAAGTAAGTACTTGATTTTCTTTTATTTTGTAGAAAGCTAGAGAAGAAGTAGCTAGATAGGAGGTGGATGCTAGAGCTTCCATATAGCCACATAGGAGGCAACCACAATTTAACACTATAGGGACTCAAGAGTCTGGTGTTTTAGCTCATAACATGTCTAGATCTGCCTTTACAGGTGCATTTAGTGGAATAGCATTTAGGGAGATGTTACCAAGAGAAGTAGGGCCTCTAAAAAATTAAATAGTTGGTGAAAAGATAAAGACATGTAAACTTTTTGCTTTTAACTAATCTTTTGAACATGGTGTCATTGTGCTCTATTGGGCTACAATTTGCCATTTAAGTTTGATTTTATTTGTGATTTTTGGACACACTAATTTAGTGTGTAACTTTTGTGTTTTGTAAATAACATTCACTCTTATTAATATTATGTGGACCCTTTTGCACACATATTGGTTGTTTATCTATTATTATTTGATTTGGTGGTTGTGTTGCATTAATCATGAAATGGCAAATTACAAGTTATCATAGTTACAATCATGACAACAAATTACAGGTTATGACATGACAAATTACAAGTTGTGTTATGTTATCTAATTTGGTGTTTGTGTTACAATGTATGATAGGAAAAACATTTAACAACTTATGAAAACAAACTACAAGTTATAAACAAGAAAATTATTTAACATTTTCACATTGTTATTATTAAACATCACAATCTCAAATTATATTATAAAATGAAGAGAATTACAAATCTTTTTCCCACCAATCACACCCTCAACAACACAATCACCACTAAAACAACTAATACAAGGCAGAAGATAAATAACTCACTAACAATGGCCCTAAATGTGACATTAGTTGCATCCAACACATCCACTTTAGAAGAAAGCCTAGTAACCTCATGTTTCAATTTCATAAGTTCATCCACTTTATAAGAAAGTCTAGTAAGATTATCTTTTAATTGCATACGTTCAGTAGAGTGAACCACTTGTCGGTTCTCTCCACGAAATTGTGAATATTCCTCTATTATCCTCTAGCGTCGGCATATCAAGAATTGTATCCACACCTAAAATCATCCAATAGTATAGCCTATTCTTTTTTTTTTTTTTGAGATTTGGAAATTTTTACATAACACATTTGTCCACATTTGCACCTTTTCTTTAAAAGCCTCAACCCATCTATATTAACATTGCTTAAGGACATTATTGTAAAGAAAAAAAATAAAACACATAAAAAAAATAAAATAGATGAAGAAAAATGAAGTTGTATAGGGAAAATGGTGGCTTCTCACTTGTTTGTAGGAAAAGACTCAATCACATTCTTATAGTTCAAAAGAAGAAGAGATGCAATGTGTTACTGGGAAGGGCTTCAAAAATAAAACAGAGGGGTATTTTTGGTATATTATAGTCAAACCTGTAACTAAATGACCATCTAAATGAAAATCAATAACTAAGCCATCAACTGGATTTATGTGTAGAGTCCTTTTTTGATTTAGGGGATGTTCGTATAGGTTCTCAAAATACAAAGGAAGTCTACGTAATTCAATGAAACCTCAGGGGAAGTCAAAGTATTTTGCCCAAATTATTTATAATTAAGTTCTTATCATATAATAAGTGTTAAACTTAATTAGTGGAATTTTACTTGTATATTATTTTTGCTGGCATTACAAAAAAATGTTATTTAGTGAGAAAAAATATCCCTTGTAAATAATTTACTAATGGAATTAATGATGGAAAAATGGTTGTCCCTAAACAGTGTGATAGTAAATTAATTAACAACGAAAAAGACAATGTTATCACTAAATTTGCTAATAATTTTATCCCTCATGATGATTAATAAAAAACTGATAAACATAATTTAACGATAGGCATTCTACTAGTAAACTGAAAAAAAATAGTTTAACAATGGAATTTCTATTACTAAATCTTGTTTTTTATTGATTTACTGACGAAATTTTTGGTTGCTAAATTAATCCGTCACTATTTCTATTTTTAAAATTAGAAAATTTGAAAAAAATTATAGACATTTTTCTAAAAAATTTCTTCACAGAACTAGGAAAATAAGGTCATAATTCTAGTTATTTTTATAACAAATCAATATATAAATAGCCAACACCTTTCAATGAAACACATAACAATAACACCAAAAATAGCAACCATACCAAAAAAGCAATTAATTTACTATTTATCCAAATTGGAAACAAAATGTAACAATCCACAATAAAATTTACTAAAAAATGTTAATACCTTACGACTTAAAGGATAAAGCCTAACATAGATACATTGCTCTCAGTTGCTTCATCATCCCCTTTGTTTGGCTAATCTTTTCCTCTAAAGGTGGTTGAGGTGGCTATAGCCTAAGTGGGATTGATCTAGATAGGTTGCTAATAGAAGGTTCTAAGACACCTAACTTCTCAAACATTATCTTGAAATAGCTATCATGGTGGCCAATCATAGTTTACTAAGTGGAAATTAGAGACTGTGCCTCCATAAGCTTTTTCTCTTGGCACTAAATGGTATGTTTAAACTCTTCTATTAAAGGCTATAAAGACAAGTAGGAAGCTATGGCACTTGAAAACACATGAACCTTTCAAGCCTCTTAACCCATCCCATAAATGTGGCCCTTCTTACTTCAACCTCGAGCCACCTCCATCCATATGGTGGTCTCTTCCACTGGTGTGCCACTCTTACCACTTTCAGTTAAGGCTAAAACCTAAGAAGAATGCTTCTTTGTCATCCTTTCATAGTTACCCTAAAATTTAACCACCAAAGTTAAATACACAATTACATATACATATAGAAGAATAAACAAAATAAGATCTGACACTTATATAAGTCTCTTGCAACTTGGTGTCCATAAACTGTTATGTGCCCTACTTGAAATTAGTTCTAAAGAAAATCTCATCTTTTGTGGGCATGCGGTCTAGAGTTGCCACCTACCACTACAAGAAAAACTCGGTATTCCAACGGATAAAATCCGTTGAAATATTCCAACGGATTTTCCCACGGAATAAGGTCCGTTGGATAATTCCAACGGATTTTCCCACGAACTATCGGTCCGTTGTAATAATTCAACAGAAAGTGGTAATATTCCAACGGAGTAAGATATCCGTATGAAAATCCGTTGGAATTATCCAACGGATATTACAATGGTCATTTATCCATTGGAATATTCCAACGGATATATTCCGTTGAAAATTGTTCGTTGGAATAATCAAACACGCTTAAATAATACGGCGCGCTTCGATTATTTATTGAATTCCAACGGACAATTCCGTTGGAATTT